>NXFB01000198.1:44365-59010 GCA_002525835.2 Ipomoea batatas | reverse complement strand
ATCAAAGTCTGCATAATTTTCAAGAATAAAATTGTCTTCTTTAGTTTACCTTTCTTCAACCAAATTCCCATGAATTAGTTTCTTTTCTCAAGATACAGACAAGAAAGCAAACAACTTTATGATTTAATTAAAAATTAAACTGTTAGTTCCTAAATATAGAATACATCATTGCAATTTAAAAAATTCCACCTAATATTCATCTCAAACTAGAATATCCTGAAAGAGAAAACAAAGCCTACATAATCAAGGGAAAAAATTTAAGAAGCTAAATAATGTACTCATGTACTAATGGCAGCAAATTTCTGCCACATAATCAAACATCCCATATCTAATGCTAGTACAAGTTGCTTATTCCCCTGTCCTCTGGTTAACCCGTACAGGTCACTACATGTTCTCTGGTTTGTATGGGTTGACAGTTTTTGCACATCTACAACAAACCACATACAAGTTTCTAAAAATATCAGTAATCTTATACTCTACCAATTAATCCCATTAGGTCTCTATACAATCCCCAAAAGCCATCACTCTTATCAATTCCAAGAAACTCATCAGCATGGCCAAGAAATGGTAGAAATTTGAGGCAATCAGAAGAAAAAGAATTTCGTTTCCAAAACATAACGAGGAAGTAGATACTTACAGTACACTATACTGAGATGGTGAGTGCTGGAAAGAGAAGAGAGAAATGGAAGAGTTCTAAAAAAAACGAGAGAAATGGAGAAAAGGTGGGTGGCTGTAAATTATTTTACAGAGTTGGGCGCCAAAAAATAAAAATTTTGGTGGGAATTTTTTTTAGTAAAATAATTGCCATATATCAATAGCGAGGGTAATAACATTTTTCATACCAATAACGAGAGTATAGTTTTAAATTAAGTATTAAGTTAAAATTTCGTCACTAAATCATAAACCTTTAGCTAGAGTAATTTGTAACCCTCACAAAAAGTAGGTAAATAATACATTTAGTGAGGGTTTTCTCTGTCCGTCACTAATTTTTTGTCACTAAAGATAGTTTTTCTTGTAGTGATATAGGTAAGTTGCTCTATAGTTGTTTGACAAATGTTTGTCAGATTTGACAAATGTCTATTGAAAGCCATCATGTAAAATGACTGATGTTATTAAGGTAAGATGCTTTACCATTGTTTGGCAAATGCTTGCCGAGTTTTCATACATGTTATATGTTTTCACTGTTTGACTGTGTGATGATATCATCTAGATTTTTAGAAAAAAAAATAGTAAATCAATGTTATTAAGGTAAGCTGCTCTACAGTTGTTTCACAATGTCTGCCGGGATTGACAAATGCTTACTTAAACTAATGCATAACAACATATGTTATTAGGGTAAGTGTCTCTACATATTTTCGACAAATGCATGTTGGACTTGCATACATGATATATGTTTCTACTGTTTGATTGTCCAATGATATCTTCTTAGTAATAGCAAAAATAAAATAAAATAAAATAAATGCATTTAACTTTCTTATAAGAAATAATTAAATACAAAAGATGAAAAAGTTTTAATGATATTTATCAATTAAAATTTATCTTTTATGGTCCAGGTGGATATTTCTTTGTTGGTGTGTAAAGATATACTAATTATTTAAATATAATGACATAAATAATTAGCTCATTATATATACTAAGTAACTTAATGGTAGTTGGGTATGAGATCCCTCATTTTCTCATTTTATGACCTTTTTAAAGGGTTTTGAAGAAAATAATTCACGCAGAGTCTTGGGAAATAAAATTTGTTTGCAGTTTATTTAGTCATAATAGAAACTCATGTGGTGGCCATTTAATTGAAATTGTCTGTAAACTATTTTTTTTTAAAAAAATATGAAATATAAACTGGCTAATATACCTAAGTTCTCGAGCACTCTTCTGTAGTTATTTTCTTCTATTGCTTGTACACTTTACAAAGCATACAATTGTAACTCACAATTGTTTATTTGATTCGTAATTGAAGATTTATATGTAATTAATTATAAGTGTTATAAAACTTAAATTGTATAGTTCAATATCATTTTTACATGTCCAATGAACTTATACTAATATGATTAATGTAACTATTCAATTATTCATTAAAAAACCTTTTTTTAACATCATTTAATCAATCATATTATAATTATCATTAATAAGAGTTCTATATTCCTCATATAAATTTGCTTTTTTTTTCTATGTAAATTTAAAAGAATATGACATGAGAATCTTTCAAGTTTCAAGTTAGATAATCCCAAAGAGCATATTTTCTTCCCAATAACTTTGTCCATGATCGTAGTCTAACATTTCTCTCACAACAATATATAAATTTTCGTAATCCCTGACTCAGCTCCCATATCTAATTTGTCCTTCCTTTGGCAAATTAATTACTATCAAAACATCTAATTCCCACTTGATTATATTGTTTTTTTAAATCATAATTATCCATGAGCATGCATGTGTGCTAATAAGCCCATATTTATTCAAAATGATGTCCAGTTACTAACTCTTGCTAGTGAAGGTGATTCGCAACCAATACAGTTGATATATAATAACATTTTCTTAAGAATTACAAGTAAATTATTTCATTAAAAAAAAAAGATTACTTGTAAATTAGAGTACAAGGATAATTATAAAAACAATAGAACAAGAAGCTAAGTGTTTAGAAAATCAATATTGTCAATTAAGTCCACTGTATCAGCTCTGGATCTGCCTAGTGCCTACTCTAGATCAACTCCAGTGATTGTTTAAATCAAATTAAACCAAGTCTCCTTGATCCACGATTTATGGGGTTGATCTACACTACTGGTTGGAGCTCCAATTAAGGAAATAACAGCAGCTAAAGTTGAGGTTTAATTGGTTGGATCATTGGCTATATAAAGAGCTCTAGAACTTGGGATTCAATACACAATTTACTACATCTATATACCAGAGATTACGTGAGAACTATATGCAGGTTTATTCTATTATTTTGAGTGTTATTATTAGTTTGGAAGTGTGTTTGATGGTTCGACCTTGTTAGTGATCAACTATGCAACGCACAGAGTCAGCTTGAAGATGATGAAAGGCTTAGCTAGGTGTACTTTAATTTTTTTAACCATTAGTGTAGTATGGTTGTTGTGTGACTCCTTGTAACCCTTTGTGATCATCTAGTGGATTGGGCTGACGTGAAGTGCCCCGCAGACGTAGGAGTAGAGCTTCGAACTGCGTAAACAATTTCGGTGTCTCGTTCTATTTTCGTTGCTTTATTGTTTTATGTTTTATTTATCTGTTTCTAATTTATTAATGTTTTCAGATAAATAATTCTTATTAAAATAAAGTAGGAACCTTAAGCTTATATTGTACATTCAAGATCCACAATACAATTTCAATTGGTATCAAAGCCCTGGGACTTAAGTTATTAGTCTAACCGATCTGGCTGCAAAATTGTGTTTCTTGAACTTACAAGTCCACCGTGCTTTAATTTATTGTTTATTTTATATTCTGTCGTTATTATCTCACTGTGTGTTAAGTATTCCAGAATGGACAGGCATAGACCTCCTCCAGATGACTTTGAGAATGATGATCCAGTGGTGCTATTGACCAAACACTTTAACAAGATTTTAAAACAGGTTAAACTAAAGAACAGCTTCCGCGGCAACAAATTTCAAAATCACAAAGGATCAACCTCAAATGTGTCGAGAAACACCTCACAATCAAATGGGCCAAACCATAAACCATCTGTATCCCGCTCATCTCAAACTATAGAAAAGACAGGTGGTAAAAGCATCCGCTACTACGAATGTGAAGGTTATGGTCACGTTCAGGCTAAATGTGCCACCTATTCAAGAAGAAAAAATCAATGGCAGCACTAACATGGAGTGACAATGAAGCTGATACAGAAGAGATTTCTGGAAACTTTGTTGCGTTCACGTCCAGGATTGCAGCTGATCTAGAAGGTGAAGATGAAGATGTAACTGATTTAGAAGGATGTGATTACAACTCGGCTGAAGATCTTGAAACTCCTGCTTCTTCTTATGAAATAGAGTATAAGAAGTTGTATCCCAAATGGGAATGTTTACTTAAAGCTAGTCGTTCTCTGTGTAGTCAGGAAATGATATTAGAAAAGGCCAGCAAAGTGTACAAAAATCAAATATCGGAAAGAGATCTGCTACTCCAACACTGGATGAAATTCTGGACACATGATGATAATAAACCACTAAGTTTGGCATTGGCTTCACTGGGGACAAACACAATAGTGAAACTATATTTGTCAAAGCAACTAGACCAGATCCAGAGGATGTTCCAGAGAAAAGTACAACAAGGAAAATGAGTTCAGCATGGCACCGCCACAACATTGTAATGAAATATAAACGTACACACAAACCTTATAACCCTATTTGTCATTATTGTAGGATTCGAGGACACACCAGACCAGATTGTTACTACTTCTACAAAGATCAGAGGATCAAAATGTACAAACAAAAATTCATCACTACATTCACCAAACAGGTCTGGGTAAGGAAGTTTGATTACATATTTCATGTGTCCCTTCTAACTAAATATTTAGGTAGAGAAGAAAGGTGGTATTTTGATAGTGCCTGCTCTCGCCATATGACAGGAAATATCAACTTTCTGAACGAGATCAAGGAAAGCAAAGGTGAGGTATCGTTTGGTGATGGTGTTAAAGGAAAAATCACTGGAGTCGGCACTCTAAATGTTTCAGGATTACCTAGACTCAAAAGGGTGCTACTTGTCAACGGGTTACATGCCAACCTCATCAGCATAAATCAACTATGTGATCAAAACTGGAATGTCAACTTCACCAAAGATAGCTGCAACGTTCTAGATAGTCAAAAGCAATGCATCATGAAAGGTAAGCATTCTTCTAATAATTGCTACATTCTAACTAATGATGTTATGTGCCGCAGGTCCAGTATGAATGAAGCTGAACTCTGGCATCAAAAGTTAGGACACCAAAACTATCATTCTCTTGACAAGTTAATCAAAACTCAAGCAGTGATCGATCTACTTTTTGTAACCATTAGTGTAGTATGGTTGTTGTGTGACTCCTTGTAAGCCTTTGTGATCATCTAGTGGATTGGGCTGACGTGAAGTGCCCCGCAGACGTAGAAGTGGAGCTCCGAACTGCGTAAACAATTCCGGTGTCTCGTTCTATTTTCGTTACTTTATTGTTTTATGTTTTATTTATCTGTTTCTAATTTATTAATGTTTTCAGATAAATAATTCTTATTAAAATAAAGTAGGAACCTTAAGCTTATATTGCACATTCCAGATCCACAATACAATTTCAAATCTCATACACACAAACACAACAATCATGAAATTACTTAGTATATGATTAGCTAGTTAATTGTGTCATTATGGATTTTTTTTTAAAGAATTTGTGTCATTGTGTTTTGATTTCTCAAGATGTTCAATTATGTTTGTACAAATTGTATCAACTATTAGCTTTCATTAATTGCGAATTGAGAAGAATTGGCTACTCATTTTGTTTACTCGCAAACTTGTAATGCTCATATGTTGTATATTGAAGGAATGTGTTAGACATTGTTCTATGTTAAGATATGTAAAATATTAATTAGTTTAATATATGTTAAATTTCTCACTATATTTATATTTGGTTGTTATACAAATAATAAGAATATAAATATAGGTTCTTAACGTTCCTATTGTACGTTACTAGTCATATTAATTTTGAGGATCCATGGATCTGCTCCATGAATTATTGAGGATTAACGAGCACTGCGCTTGTGCTTTCCATGGATCTGCTCAAGGAACGACCATTGATGAAGGATCGACGAGCTATGCGCTCGTGCTTTCTGTGGATCTACTCCGTGAAACGCTTGATTGGCTAGACTTGGAGAGCTCTTCGCTCGGATTGAACGGCGGATTGAACAACGTAACTATTTTTGACGGATTTACTCCTCTGCGGATTTGTTACCGGAGACAAGCACGCAGCTCAGTGATATCCATGCGTCGACTCACCGGTGCTGGAAGCTGCGGCGGCATTACTTCCTCACCGGTGCTCTGATACCATATTTGAATGTGAAGACACAGTTTAGGGAGAAAGTAATCTGTTGCATTGATGAATGTAAAATGAAAGCTTACAGTTAACCATGAAGAAGAAAGCTAGTACAATATATATATATATATATATATATATATATATATATATATATATATATATATATATATATATATGTGAGAGTNNNTATATATATATATATATATATATATATATATATATATATATATGCGAGTGACGAAGTAACAGAGAAGTGGAAGTGGAAATGTAAATGTACACAAATGGCCTTGAATATTTCTTCTAACAGTAGCTTCATCCTCCAACAATCTCATAAATTTGACAATATTATTGTGGAGACTAACTCTTTACAGGTGGTCCTAGGCCTAAATTCAACTTTGGGAGGCTCCCTCATCATTTAGTTTTAGCTGAGATTAAATACTTGTTGAGTAGCTTTACTCATGCTAATTTAGGGTTTACTAGGCAATCTGTGAATCAGGCAACCCATGATCTTGCTAGGCAGTCTGTTTCTATGTCTGATTGCTCGGAGTGGTTCAATAACCCCCATAACATCATTTGTAATGCTTTTTATGCTGATTTGAATTAATATAATGCTTTATTTTCAAAAAAAAAAATTAATCTCTAACACCTACATTTACATTAGCCATCATAACACTAGAAAAGTAAAGCAAAGGAATTAAATCAAGTCAAAAGTAATCCACAGCAACACAATTGCTGAATTAAAATTCCATAATTAATTAAGCTACACACATCTCCGATCCCTAATTAAGAAAACTAAAATAAATGCTCCAAAACACCAAAAGGGTGACCTAATATAAGTAGAATATAATTCTTGTATCAGGAAATTATGAGAAAGATTCTTGTTAAATGTAGTTTACCTCTCTAATTCATAAAACACAAAATAAATAAAAGGAGTAAGGTCAAATAGGAGGGATTTTTGAACCCATATCTGAAAGACATTGCTTTGCTTGAAGAAGATATTCTCTAGGTAAGCATCTCGAAACAAGCAACAAAGAAAGACGGCGTGTAACACCCCAATTTTCAGATCTAGGATTTATTACAAAATCCCTAATAATACAATACATTGCGGAAGCATCTAACCAGCACAACTATTTCCTCAATAATATCATAATATCATCACTACTCAAAATTCCTTTAAATCATAACTTATTCACTAATAGAGAGATTTCCAACTCTCATCATCAAAATCATAATAATCCCTTAGGATTATTATAATCCCATCATCTAAACATCATTAACAATAATCAAGGCTTACACCATTTAATCTGTCATAACTTATATCTATAACTTTCATATCCATAATCAGCAAATAATCATAGCTTATGTCTATAACCTTCATATCCATAATCACCAATTAATCATAGCTTATGTCTATAACCTTCATATCCATAATCACCAATTAATCATAGCTTATGTCTATAACCTTCATATCCATAATAATCTCTTAGGATCATTACAACCCTATCATCTCCATAATTATTATGAGTACACATATGGAAGTATATCCATATTTTTCAACACAAGGCTCATAAATCCCTATTTCAAGTATCAATCATCAAATCTTAAGTGACAAAACCAACTTAAGGGATTTCTTACCTTCCAAGTAGCTTTTAAAACCGTAGGAATTGTTGTGATCCTTTCCTCCAAATTTCCACCGAAGATCCTAAGTAATTTCCACCATAATAACAATTTTTTCAAGAATTCTTAGCTTAAAATTAAGTTCTAGGGAAGGATTCTACTATTCTTAACCGAATAAAATCAAACTGTTACCTAGTATGGAAGAACTTGTGAAGGCAATGGCTATGGAGCTTCTTGAACACAAAAATGAAGATTAAATTTCTCTCTCTTTTCCTCTCAATATTTCGAAAATGGGAGTGGAATGGGAAGAATGGAAGATCAAAGCTCTATTTATAGCAACTTGTAAGATAAGGAAGAGGATGCTTGGAGATCAAGTCTCAATTTGGAGCTTGGAGAGTAAGTTTCTATCAAGACTTATCCTATAATCTTCCTTGCAAGACTTATTCCATAATCCATCCTAGTTAATTAATTAAAAATTACCATATGGTAAATAATGTGACACTTGTCACAATTCCATGGTGTGTCTTGTAGAGTAAGACTTCCTTGCCAGTTTGGGATTAAATCAGATATAGTTACGGTAAAAAATAATTTAGGGACAATAGGGTGGCTGCCTAGGTTCTAGAAGAGACAAAATAAAATTAAAACATAGATGATATCAGTCAAATAATTGGTATCAAATTGAAGAATACATGTGCTGGCATAAAGAAATTGGCAGAACACTGGATCCGGATTAAAAATATTATTGGGAGTATTTGGTAAGGTATTTTGATACCATTTTCTTCAAATATGTAGCTAATCAAGTCTAGAACCTACATATAAAATTTCATAGAAATCTAAGGAGTAGAAGTATGGTTTTCGAATTTTTTTCCAAAACTAGTCCAGAGAGAAAAATTATGGACAGCACACTGCCAAGGGCAAAAACGTAATTTTCTGTGTTTACTCAAATATCTAAATGATCAAAACTTTTTAAGGATACCAAGTACTATAGGTTGGGGTTCTAAAATAAAAATTTCAGGTAAAACGGAATTCGGGAAGTATGTTTACCGAATAAATCTTTCGGACTGCGCCGAGTTGAAATTTTCTGAAAAATGAATAGTTAGAAACATTTTTGGCTAAAAATCATTTTGTAACAAAAATGGTGAATAAATTTCGGGGTGTCACACGGCAAAAATATTCCCCCCGGGAACCCTGTTTAAGAACATAATAAGATAAGGTCTGCCTTCATTGAACCCCTAAAAAGCTCATTCTCAAGAAACATGTACTACATGCTAAACACCACATGGCTGGAAACGCAGAATGTGCTGGAAATCCTCGTTCGCTACCAAACTCATGGCTGCTGGCTTGCTTTTTCCCTCTCCATCTCTCACTCTTCTACAATGCCGCTGTAACTGCGGCATTTGTGGTTGAAAGGAGTAGAAAGCAGGAGAGGGAATTAGAGTAGTTATGGCTGCGATACACGGCAATGGAGAAAGAAGAAGACTATCTAATGAAAAGACTATTTTACCCCCTAACATAACGCCTTGCTAACTGCAGATAAACGAAAGGACCATTGTTGGAACAAATTTGAAAGTCAAGTGTCTTTTTCGTCCAAATTAAAAGACGAGCATAAATTTTGGAAAATCAGCATATAGTCGAGGGACCATTGTTGGCATTAACTCAAAAATTCAATTAAAAAAATTGAATTAACTCAGTCGAGTTGGCCGCTTAGTCAGCTGGCCAACTACGTGGCGAGTAATAGCGAAAACGGCACGACCTAGTGTGTCTAGCGCCTAGGCCGATTTGTACAAGTGTCAATATTCTTCAATAACTACATTGTACATAGGGTTTGAATTACATAGCCACCACCCCCTTGCCGCCAATACCTGCACGGTCACACCGCTACAGTTTTCTTCTAGGTGACAAGCATTGCCTTCTTCTAGATCTGGAAGATGTGACACTTGTCTCCTCCTAGAATTGGGAGTGGAGGTAATTGTCACTAGGGGTGTGTGTCGGATGGCTTCAGATAGATAGGTAAAATCGATTTTTCAAAAACAAAACCATTTTCAGACTTCAATTTAATATTTTATAATTTAATCCGTCGAAAAAAATTACAAACCCATCAATTTGTCTTACTTTCGAATTATATTCGGTTGGACTTGTCGAATTTTCATATTAAATCGGATTACAAAAGTAAATATGTAAATATAGTAATTAACAAGGAGAATGGCAATTTTACAATTTTACATCTCAAATTAATAATTTACAAAAACTTAGGCAAGTAAATTAGCAATTAAATTACAAGACAAAGAAAAGAGGCTTTGAACATATTCACAAAATAAATTGGGTCTTATGGCATACCCTAAACCTAGAATAAATTCCACATCACAGAAATTAAAATTAGGGCATTGAACATATTCATAGAATAAATTGGAGCTTAGGGCATACCCTAAAACTAGAATAACTTTCACATAATAGAAATCAAAATTAGGGCTTTAATCATATACACAGAATAAATTGGGGCTTTGGGCTTTCACCACAATCCAATAAGTATCCAACGATTAACAAAGATAGAACAACATGAAACCACAAACAACTAAAAAAGCGTACAGGGCTTCAACCAATGTTGAGTTTAAACTAAGAGCGACTAAGTATGTGAAATACAATCTAGACTACTAGAATATATGGTAGGGTTAGAAGATGAGAGACTGAGATTATAGACTTGAGATAATCTGAGAAGGAAAGAACAAGCGTGGCGGCGCAAAGTTCTAGAACTGAAATACAGGTAGGGCTATTGGAGTAATTTCACAAAACTTATTTTTATCCCTTTTTTTTTTCTATTTCTCTATTTTCATTTCCAACGAATACACGATTGATCTTTCTCTAGTTTTCATTACATAACATCATTTCCGATCTCAAGTTGTAGCTCCAATCTTCCAACCATGTCTTGGCTTAGAATACCACATAGGGATGGCCTATAATCTAGTTTGAGACAGTTACAAATAATGTATATACTAATATACTACCCGTGTAAAGTTCATATCGAGTTCAAGTAGGACGTGTGTAGATCATATCATTAAGTTTTGTGTGTTCCGAAATGGCTTGTTTCATATTTGGCCATTTGCTAAGTATTTTTGTTTATAATTTAAGTTTCCTAATTTTACTGGATTATAACCTGGACTCCATAAAATTGGCCACAAAGTCCATAAGGATGTAAATGGAGCATAAACCAAACTCTCACCTTCTATTGAAAGAAACCCTTAAATAAATCTTCTCATCTACTAGACCTAGGAGCTGCTAACTATTTTCTTGTTTCAATTTACATTAGCTTTGCAACAATAAAGAACCAAAGCACAACCATGAATACAATCTGAGAGAGGTCTGATCTTACATGAGCACATCATAACTTAGGCTGTGTTTGGATGCAGAAAATGATTTATGTTGACTGCGGATAATCACCCGAAAATGGCGAAAAATTACTTCGTTAAATTTGGGCGGAAGTCATTTTTCATCATTCACTACCACTTCAACCGTGTGGTTTTCGTCGGAAACTATACCATGGTTTATGCCAGAAACTAAAATGCTCTGGTTTCCGGTGTAGAACTAGAGCATTGCTCTGGTTCAACGCCGTAAACCAGAGCACTGTTCTGGTCCGGCGGAACGAACCAGACCACTGCTCTGGTTTTGGGGTGGTTTATATGTTAAAAGAGGTATAACTTCAACATAAATATTATTGTATACATTTTTTTTTCTTAAAAAATATATTTTACAATTTACTAACTGAAAAGTACACACTGTTTTACGATATTTTCAGTTTCAAATCAAATGGGTTGTCCTATATGTTAATTGTTAAGGTAACATTGCTTTTGATTAGTACGTACTATAAATTAGTAAGATAAGTTACAAGTCATCATGACTTATGCTATGAAATATGAGTTAGTGGATTTCATTGTCACTTTGAGCTTTCTCCCTAGTGCAAATGTTACAAGTGGTGGTACAACAACGTAGTCAATTTGCTGGTACTTGATCTTTAAAATCCGTATCAATTTATCCCAATCTAAAAATTCCTGCACACAATGCAAATATTACATGATATTAGAGTGATGTGCACACATGAATGATTCCAAAACTTGTCATGTTAAAAAAGAAACTGTACATGAGATTGAACATATTCTGATCTCAAACATAAATTATCCTATATGTTGTATAGGATAACTTAGTAAGCTAAGTTACAAGTCATCATGGCATAGTTATGCTATGAATTATTATTGGATGCCATTGCCATTCACTTTGGACTTTCTCCCCTGTGCAAATGCTACAATGGGTGGTACCACGTTACCAATTTATTGGTACTTATTCTTTAGTCCCTACAAATTTATACTAGTTTGAAAATTCCTGCACACAAACATTTACATGATATAAACTCTAAGATGCACACATTGTGCACCCATACGAATGATTCCAATCCTCGTCAATTGTAGAGAGAAAATATGCATGTAAATAAGATCGAACATATTCTCGAACAGAAATCATCCTATGTTATACATGGTAACTTAGTAAGCTAAGTTACAAGTCATCGTGGCTTATGCATGCTACGAATTGTTGGCTTTCATTGCCAATTTGAGCTTTCTCCCCAATGCAAATGCTAGAGGTAACGGTACAACATTGCCAACTTGCTGGTACTTGTTCTTTAGAGTCCCTATAAAATTATACCATCCTGAAATCCCTAGGCGCAAACATTTACACGTTATAATTAAACTCTACAATGCACACACAGTGCACAAACTAGATAAACAACGTAAATCATGAAAGGGAAACAAGCCACACAGACACACTCACAAAAAGCGAAATTACCTTGTCTCCAAATTCCCCACACCCTGACCCGACAGGAACACACTCCATTCTCTATAAGCCATCTAACGAAAATGAACAACATATATAAACACACACACCACACCTATTAACTACAACAGATTCGGTAGTATCAATATTCTCCATTGTTTTAAATAATTTAGCTACGTATCTCCGGCACTATATCACGCAGCTTAACTTATATATTATACATGGAACAACCGGTCTGTCTTAGAACTTATAAGCATAAATGGTCTTCACAGAATCAAGTAAAATGAGGTAAAACCATTTCATTCCAATCAAGACAGTGGTCATCGTATTCATTAAATTTCTATTTCCGACGTGATCCTCTGTGTATAGTATATACTATATCTGCCATGCACGTACTATATCTGCTACGTAGGACAATAGAATGTGGCAGAGTGGTTGGTGGAGTTCTGCATGGGAGAGTAACACTGCATCATTTGGTACGTGAGGTGTTTTTTGCAAGAGAATATGGGATATGGCCTACCTTTACAGAATAGGTTAAAATAACACCAATATATTATACATAATGTTTATTCCAAATGTGTTTATAGCTTATTTACGAGCTTATCGTATAAGTTATGTTTGGTAATGTTTCCAAAATAAGCTAGTAGATTAAAATAAGAGCTTAATTTGATAAGCTACTTTAGGTAACTTTTCAAAAATAAGCTAGTAGCTCCTTAATTTTTTCTTTCCATCTTTATCCTTATTAGTTTAAATATAAATATCTTTTACCCCTCCCAATTAAAATCTTTTTGTCCTTTTTCTCTTCAATTTCATTGTAATTTCAATTTGACATTTGTCTGTTTTAACATTAATTTTTGTATGAACTAATTTTATGAACTATAAATATTTTTTTTTACTTTATATATTTTCAAATATATGTTCTTACTTTATATTTTATAAAAATAGATTAGTTTCATTATTTTATACTTTATTAACTTTAATATGTAAACAAACCTATTTAAATTTAACACTATTTAAATTTTATGGAGATGTTTTTTAGTCTTTTTACATTTATCAACTTATAAAAAAAACTAATTTTACCAAACACTTTTAGGCATAACACAACTCTTCAAATTTCAGCCTCTAGCTTCTAGCTTTTCAGCTTTCAGCTAGGTTTACCAAACATAGTCATTGTTATTTTAATATTAAAACTAATACGACAATTTGACATTAATTTTTTTTAATATTTTGTGACCGTCTTTATATACAATTATATGTTTACATTATCAAAAATTCATTATTTTTATTTTTTTACTTAACTTGAAAAGATCAACAAATGCATACCTTAACAACAAATTTTGAGTGGTTGTACAACATTGCCAATTTGCTAGTACTTGTTCTTTAGGATCCCTACAAATTTATATCAATCAGGAAATTTATGCACATAAACATTTACATGATATAAACTCTACATGCACACATAGTGCATGCATGGATGATTCCAAATCTCATCATGTTAAGAGAAAAAATGTGCATATACATGATATCGAGTATATTCTCATACATAAATCATCCTATATTATACAATGTAACTTAGTAAGTTACAAGTCATCATGCATGGCTATATATATATACTATGAATTATTACCTTCCATTGCCACTTTGACCTTTCTCCCCAAATGCTAAGAGTGGCGGTACAACGTTTCCGACTTATTGACACTTGTTCTTTAAAGTCCCTACAAATTTATACTAATCCGATCTAAAAATCTCTCATTTACATGTTATAAATCTACAATGTTACACACAAAGTGCACACGAATGTTTCTGCAATTTCCATTCTCTAGAAGCCATGAAACAGAAAAAAAAAAAACAACATAAACACACACACAAGCACAAGCACAAGCACAAGCACACCACGTACACCTAATAACTACAACAGATAGATTCAGTAGTCTGACTAGTCTCAATATTCTCCATTGTTTTGGATAGTTTAGTTACGTATCTCCTGCAACTTATATATATCTGTTATACATAGAAAAATCGGTTTGTCCTAGAATTTATAAGCATAAATGGCCTTCAAAGAATCAAGTAAAATGAGGTAAAAATATTTCATTCGGCCAAGACAGTCGCCTAGCCTGGAATATAATCATCATATTCATTAGATTTCTATTTCCGGCGTTATCGTATATGTATATATTATATCTGACATGCACGTACTATATCTGCTACG
>NXFB01000198.1:13157-23448 GCA_002525835.2 Ipomoea batatas | reverse complement strand
GTTACTCGCGAGCGCGCTAGAGTTTTCCTATGAGGATGTTTAGCCTTAGTCAGTTCCGTTTAGACTTGGTTTTGTTGGCCTGTGAGCCGTGAGACATTATGATACTCTGTTTAGTATTTTGAGTATTTCCTTTGGATAGTTATGGATGATGTTTGAGGATTATTATTCCAGTTCTATGATATGACAGTTTAGTTCGTTTTATGTTTAGCCTGTGCATCTAGGCTGTGTTATACCTAGGTGTGGCATGACGCCCTTAAGTTTAAATTGCTTCCGCTATGTTTGGTTTGTTGGTTGAGATTGGCAGCTTTTATGTTAAGTTTTTAGCTATCTCAGCCTGTGTGAGGTTGGGGTGTCACAGTTACCCACACCACGAGGGAAATCCATTGAAATATACTCCACCCCAACCATATCCCTATTTCCCCTATTCTACCTATGCTTACCCTCCACCAACCTATCACTACCCACCTCCAAATCCTTATCCATTAACACACCACTACTCACCACCTCCATATCCATATTCCACCTCTTATATACATATCCATCATCCATCACCATATGCACCACCACCCCCACCTTGTTAAGGGAATCTCCCTCCACAATACCCCATTCTTCAAGATGACTCGTTGAGCTCTAAAGATATATTCCTAAGTGTTGAGAGTAAGCTTGTCCAAATGATGAAAAAGACCGATCCAAGCTATACTCGCGAGCCATATTGATAAGCACCAAGGATAGCTTATTTTAAGGGTCATTTACGGGCTAGAATTGTATGGTTTAGTACCCATTTCATAAGAATATCATGCGTTAAGACTCGAATGTGACTAAAACCACTTACAAGAGCTTGGAAGATGCTTTTAAGTTACAAGAGCTTACTCGAATGTGACCAAAACCGAGTAAGGATAGCTTATTATACTCTCGTTATTGGATGTTGGCTTTGTTTGGATGAGTCTTGGTTTATGATTCGTTCAGTTTATTGTTGTTGAGTATCCGTTTTGAACTATTGAACAGTTTGTTGGTGTTTATATTCTATATGGGTGAGTAAACCTATTTACAAGCTTATGTATATCTATACTTCCTTGCGGGTGTGAATGGTGGTTACTTAGCAGTCTTTTGCTAATGGTTCTTTGTGTGTTTTCCAGGTATGGAGTAAGTCTGAGCGTGAGCGCGTTAGAGCCTATCGTTATGAGGACGCTTAGACTTAGTTTATGTTGTTTAGACTTTGGTTTTTGGGCCTGTGTGCCACTTGAGATTTTATATACTCTAGTTTAGATAATGGGATGTTTTGGAAACATGACTTGAGGATTTTTATCGTTTATGCATGACAGTTCCGTTGATCTATTTTGGTTAGCCTGTGCATCTAGGTCGTGTTATCTTTCCTAGATGTGGCATGATGCCCCTTAAGTTTTAAATTCGCTTCCGCTATATCTTGTTGTTGGTTGAGATAGGCAGCTATTGTGTTGAGATTTATCTATCTCAGCTTGTGTAAGGTTGGGGTGTCACAGAGCCGGTGAGGGTGAAGGCCCGAGCAACATTCAATACTCCATTATTGACGGTAAAGCTCTTGACCCATTACATTTTTTCGCCCGAGCTTGTGAACATGTTGAATTATCAAGGCTTGTTGGAACAATTTATGCGAATTGAGAATGTAGTTTACCCCAACTTGGTTAATCAATTTTACCAAAATATGAAAGTCAAGAAAGTCAATCAAGTGCCCGTTCTCACCTCGATAGTGAAGGGTGTGAGGATTTCTTTTGACCCGCCCAAGCTTGCTAGATTGCTCAGTTTGCCGTTAGGGGGCGTGAGTCAGTACGAGCGTCATGTTTGGATTGAGACGCAGGAGGTGGGCTTTCGGGATTATTTGAGATACATGCTAGGGCAAGACGAGGGCATTGCATTAGACACCCGGCCTGTTAAGCATGACTTGACCGGTGAGCAAAGGATTCTGACCCTGTTGATAGGAGAGAGTTTGTTGCCCAACCGAAACAACAGCAAGGAGGTTACAGGGATAGAGTGTGCCTTCGCATATTTCTTGAAGCATAGGGTTAAGTTTGACTTACCCAGTTTGATGATCTCACATATGGAGTTTTGCAAGACGGTTAAGCGTCGCAATCGGCCCTATGGGATGGTTATGAGCTGGATCTTTCAGAAAAAGAGGGTAAATGTGACCGGGGAACTAGCTAGGCAGCCGGTTCATAGCACTTTCAACGCGTCGAGTCTGCAGTTTTCAGGGTTGTTTCAGGTGGATGGGAATGAGTACATCACGACCCATGAGTTGAGCAAGATGCCAGCAGCCGAGAGCAGGGAGCTTATAGAGCGTTTTTATATTCCCCACAAGAGGTTGCCAGGGTTGGTCACGCCTCAGCAGGCTGTGCAGGCAGGTGATGATGAGGAGGACGATGAGTCCGAGGAAGAATCTGAAGAAGAAGAGCCTGAGGATGAGATTGACCGGGAGCACCGAAGGAAGGAGCAGCATGATCCTATGGCCTCGGCACCGCCAGTTGACCCCGTACTCCTACAGCTGCAGGAGATGCACCGGATGGTGGAGGTGAGGTTCACATCGCTAGACTTGAGGGTGGATCGCGGCTTTCAGCGCTTGGGTTTCATCGAGGCCAAGCTAGGCATTGAGGTGCCACCGGAGCATCTGCATCCCTACCCGTTCCATGGTCCAGGCAGTTCGTCGCAGGGAGGTCGCCCAGGTTAGTTGATAGTTTCGCTCGTAAGTTAAGCCTTGTTAGGATTTCTTTATTTGACCTAGGTAAGTTGTTAGTTTAAGTTCTTGCATGCTAGGCATGGGTTGGGTAAGTTATAAGTTTAGGGTGTTAGAAGTATGGTATGTTCTTGAGTTTAGGATTGGTTGAGCAATCATTCTCTTTAATCTTCGGTTGAATCTTTGTTTCCTTGAACCGTTCCGTTTCAAGTTCCCGTGAGCTATGAGCTTCGGGGACGAAGCTCCTTTTAAGGGGGGTAGAGTGTAACACCCCGTAAATTCGTTTAAGCCGTAAGACCGATAATTAATTCCTTGGGCAATTTATTTATTTTAATTGGGCTAGTTCTTCCAATTCCATACATAAAAATATATATATATATATATATATATANCTTCGGTTGAATCTTTGTTTCCTTGAACCGTTCCGTTTCAAGTTCCCGTGAGCTATGAGCTTCGGGGACGAAGCTCCTTTT
Source organism: Ipomoea batatas (assembly GCA_002525835.2). Lineage (NCBI taxonomy): Eukaryota > Viridiplantae > Streptophyta > Magnoliopsida > Solanales > Convolvulaceae > Ipomoea > Ipomoea batatas. The sequence goes on along the minus strand of NXFB01000198.1, from coordinate 20,271 downwards.
AAGGGGGGTAGAGTGTAACACCCCGTAAATTCGTTTAAGCCGTAAGACCGATAATTAATTCCTTGGGCAATTTATTTATTTTAATTGGGCTAGTTCTTCTAATTTCATACATAGATATATATATATTTCTTGAGCCTAAATTAATTATTTTAATCAAGAGCCCAATTCTTGAATTTATTCTTCTAAGGGATTTATTCAATTTGGATCCTTACAATTCTTATGATTAAAAGTATTCCTACAATGACCCAATTTCTTAATAATATATATGTGTATTGTCTCTAAGACATCATATGGGCTTTCCTTATTCTATATATATTTATTTGTCTAGAGATGAATTTCTTAGCCCAATTAATTAATCTTGTACATTATATTCTTGTATGTATATATAATATAAAGAATGGAGCCCATTCCTTATTAAGTCTTTCACCCTAATATACACATGTATGAATATATGTATTGTAGTATATATATTCAAGACTAAATTCCCCTAGAGGTTTTCACTCTCTCTCTTCCCTACCCTCACATTCACGCCATTTTCACCCCCTTTCTCTCAAAAATTGATCTTCATTTCTCCTTCAAGTATTCAAGGCAAGATTGCTCTTTTAGGGTTGTTGGAGTTTGGATGATCAAGAAGGAGGTGGTGCTTTGTGAGGTGTGTTGAGGATTTGCTTGGTTGAGAAGAGCTTCAAAAGGTAACCACTATGTCCATCAAAATCTATTTTTACACTCTCAATCTATATGATATTATTTGGTGTTGGAATCCTGAAATTTCTTGGATGTTAGCCTTATTATTGTTGTGTTTGATAGATTCATGAACTTGTGTCTTGATCCTTTGCCTATTGATGTTTATGAGCATTTGTTGGTTTGGATTCCATGTTATCTGGCCTCTGTTGGATGCAATCTTGGTGTATTATGATCTGATTTGTGTATTCTGGAACATTTCTTTCGTGTCTGAGCAAGGTCTGGGAGTGGGGAGTGGGTTTTTGACCTTGCGGAGGACCCTAACGGCACAATGTAATCCGCTAGGGCCTTCCGCAAGAGCAACGCGGTGGAGGATGGCGGAGAGAAGGGATCCGTTGAGGGGATCCAGGGCTTTCTTGCGGAGGAGTGTGGCGGAGGACTCTGGTCCGTTGCTGAGCTCCGCTAGGTCTACTAGAAATAGTTTCCAGAGACTGTTTTGGGAGTTGTTGTCTGATTGTTTCCCCTTTTGTTCTGAACATTGCTGGAGTATTTTGTTGGGTAATTTACCAAGTCTTTGGAGTATTTATTCATGTCTCTTGGTCCCTCTTTTGAACTCTTGCTTTGTTGATTCCTTGATTATATTATCTGGGAGTTGGTTTGTGTTCATAGTTGAGATGAACACTCTGTTGGGTTGTTTTGGGCTGAGTTGGAGTATGAGTATGGAGTGGTGGATCTTTGAGTATCTCTTGGTGGTTGATGGGTGAACTAACTGTGTTATTATTGCTATGTTTGGGCTTGTATGCCTCTGTGATTGGACTCTCGTCCCTGTGATTGGGTTGTTACCCCTGTGATTGGACTTTGGTCCCTGTGATTGGGTTTATACCCCTGTGATTGGACTTTGGTCCCTGTGATTGGGTTTATACCCCTGTGATTGGGCATTTATGGCCTCTGTGATTGGGTTTCTACCCCTGTGAACTAACTTTTGGTTTGATGTATGGTATGAGGGTTGGTATGGTGGCTTGGAGGTTGGAATAGCGAATTCTTTCTTGGTATTATGTATTCGTGAGTTTCCTTGGGATTATTCGGTTAAGTTGTATCTCAGTTGATATCTTGTTGTTCCTCGTTATGTTACGGTTTGGTTGGTTCCTTTGTGATCATTTCATTGGAATTATGACTCAATTGATATCGTGTTTATGGAATTGTTGTCTTATGCATCTGTTATTGAACATTGGTTTCGTTTGGAGGAGTCTTGGTTTGTGATTCATTCAGTTTATCATTGTTGAGTATCCGTTTTTAATTAAAGAGCAGTTTGTTGGTGTGTATTTTCTATACGGGTGTGTAAACCTATTTACAACCTTATGTATATCTATACTTCCTTGCGGGTGTGAATGGTGGTTACTTAGCAGTCTTTTGCTAATGGTTCCTTGTGTGTTTTTCCAGGTTCGCAATAAAGTCTAGCATGAGCGCGATAGAGATATATCTGTATGAGGAGGCTAGACTAGTTTGTTATGCTCTTAGACTTATGTTTTGGGCCTGTGTGCCACTATGAGATTCTATATACTCTGGTTTAGTTTTTGGATATTTGGAGACATGTTTTGAGGTTTAATATCTATGCAGTTCAGTTTTTTTGGTTAGCTTGTGCATCTAGGCTGTGTTTTCTTACCTAGATGTGGCATGATGCCCCGTAAGTTATAAATCGCTTCCGCTATGTTACGTTTTATAGTTGAGATAGGTAGCTTTTGTGTTAAGTTTTATCTATCTCGGCTTGTGAAAAGTTGTGGTGTCACAGGCTAGGTGTTCGATAAAATGCCTCAACCGAATGAGGATTGAGGGTTTGAGTGTGACGCCACTCGATACTAAGACCGTGACTCCCTAGATCAATCATGAAACCCAATTCCAAGCTACCTATGATAATCAATCCTTTGGCTTAACTTTGGCATGCACCCCTTACTTTTACCTTTTGTATTTTCTATCTCCTTTTTACCCAACCAACAGTGAACAAAACCTTCCCCTTTGATTCTTGTAACTCTTACCTTTCAACTTCCTAAATGTCACACATATTCGGTTCCCATTCGCCATCCTTGAGAGACACGACAGTAGGGGAGTCTTGACTCTTCGTTTTACCACTTCACCTCCACTTCCACTGTACCCACAACATCAAAATTGCGCCGTTGCCGGGGATGGCAAACGGTTCTTGAATTGTGTTGACATTTTGGAAGTAGATTTGTAAGAGTTCTTGAATTTCTTTCTTTTTGTTTATATTGTTTTCTTATTGTTTGTTACTTGTTTGAGAAGTGAGCTTGTATTGCATTGTATATCTTGTGCTCACATGCAACTACTTTTAGTTGCAAAATATTTGTTGTTGGCAAAGCTTTGTGCAGGAAATTTTCTCTATCAATTCATTTGTAAGCTTGCCAATGTGTGCTCAAATGAATCCCCATGGTTACCCACACCGTGGAAGACCATATTAAGCAAATACTCCACCCCAACCATATCCCTATTACCCTCATTCACCCTATACTTATCCTCCACCCACATACCACTACCCACCTCCAAACCCTTACCCATTTCCACACCACCACTTACCACCTCCATATCACTATCCATTTCATACACCCAACCATCACCCATACCCATTTGCAACACCACCTCCACCTTTCCAAGAAAATTACCCTTCACAATCACCCAATTTTCAAGAAATTGACTCGTTAAGCTCCCAATAAATATCCCAAAGCATAGAGAGTAAGCTTGCACAAATGATGAGAACAATCGACCCAAGCTATACTCCCGAGTCAAAGTCATTCCCTACTTCCCACCTAAACACCCACTACCCACCTCCATCACAAATCCACGAAGAAAATAATACTACATATTCCTTTGAAACACCACCCTCTTTCCATTATAATACCCATACAAATCCTTGTGATTATATCCCACCGGCCACCGATGAAATTGAAATCCTAAAAGCAAAAATAGAAGAATTCACGAGGATGGCCAAGGAGGATACGGCTAAACTAAAAGCCGAAATCAAGAGCGAACTAAAAGACTATCTCGCTACCCTCCGGGAGGAAGGACTTCCATTAGAGGGGGTTGAAAGGAAGATGCTATCTATGATGGAGGAGCTCATGAAAATGAATGAGTCCCGAGCTAACTCCACCATCATAGATGGAATCCCCACTTTGGAAGCACATCCAAGGATTGCACAAGAGGTTGAAAAAGAGAAAAATGCTAAGGAAGAGGAGAGTTTTGGAGAAATAGAGGATTGTTACGCCCCGGTGCTTGAAGAAGTTCCAACTTCAGAATTGGAAGATCAAAAGGAGGTAGAGATGGAGAGTGAGGATGATGACATTGAGACGGTGTGGGAAGATGAAGAGCCAACATGTGGTAAAATTCCTAATCTTTCTTGTGCTAAAATTCTTAGAAATCCTTGTGCTCTTATTGCAAACACCCTTGACACTTGTGTGGATGACTCCCTTTGCATTAATATATCCATTACATGTGACTATGATTGCTTTAAATTTCGGGAGGATGATTCCATGGAGAATTTTGATATCTTGATTAATGATTGTAAGGATTCTATATTGTTTGCTAATGAATATGATTGCTTTAACTTTTTAGAAGATGAATCCTTTGTCTTGGGTGAAAGTGAGTTGATGAGTGAGGGGGATGATGCCTCATTCTATTCGTGTGAGAGTGTGAGTGAATTTTCTAATCCAATAGAATGGGGTGATGAAGAAAAGGAGTGTGAGAAAAAGAGGGTGGGAAGTAATAGATCTTTCATGTTTGATCTTATGGAGAGAGTTGAGTGGAGAGAGTTGACCACACTCGCGATTGAGGAAGGGAGTGAGGAGATATGGTTTAAAGCAAATGAGAATATCTTTTGGGGAGGGAGAGATAAGGAGGAAAAGGAAATGAACACCATCCTAGAGGAGTTAAGGAGGGTGTTTGAGGCTAGAATTCTTCCAACCATGCATTTTGTTCTTCCTTTATTCTTTTGGGAATTCAAGGATGTCCTACATCTTGGGACATTCCTTGAAGCAAAAGTTCACGATACGCTTGGTAAGGTCCCAAAATCTGTGTGCTTCGAAGGATAGAGCACACAACGTTTGGCCAGGAAACGTTAAACCATGGCGCACTTGGGAGGCAGTCCCAACGTTATCTTAATTAGATTAGAATTTTATTTTTTGTTTACTTTTTCTTTCTTTTCGTTTATTAGTAATTTTTCTTTTTAGAATAGCCTTGCTTGAGCTAACATTGCAGGTGATTTTGATGCTAAGCCACGACGAATGAGCTAAACCGGATCAAACATGGAAGGCAAAAGCCAGGAGACGAAGAAGGTGATCAGCACTGCTGGCCACGCCTGCTCACACGCGTGGTGGCAGGCGTGTGAGTCGCGTGGACAGGTCCTGGACAGATTCTCGTGCATTATTTTCTTTTCATCCAATTTTTCTAAGTCTCCCAGGTCTGGCCGTGCCAACAATCACAACTTTTAAGCAAATACCAAAGGCAAGAGGATGATGAGCCGAGAATCTTCAAATAGATAGGCAGTAAACCGAAGATAAAGTTGTAGACGCATTGTATGGTATATCATTCAAACTTTTCTTCCTATTTTTATGAGCATATTTGCCTAGGTTCACAAAGGATGAGTCGCATGATTTTGTTATAATGGGTATAATATTTTTAGAAATTTTATTTTAAGCCCATAGCACACTTTTTAAGTGTGGAAATATGCTTTAATGCACAATCTTTTAAGACCCTAATCCTCAACACAGGCTCTGATACCAACTGTGACACCCCAACCTCACACAGGCTGAGATAGATAAAACTTAGCACAACAGCTGCCTATCTCAACCAACAAACACAACATAGCGGAAGCGAATTTAAAACTTAAGGGCGTCATGCCACATCTAGGTATAAACAGAGCCTAGATGCACAGGCTAACATAAGAACGAACTAAGCTGTCATATATATCAAAAGAAATAAATCCTCAATCCATAGTCAACAAAAATCCAAACACTAGTCAAAAGTATATAATGTCTCAATGGCACACAGACCCAACAACCAAAGTCTAAACATCATAAAACTAGTCTAAGCGTCCTCATAGATAAGCATCTAACGCGCTCGCGCTCAAACTACTCCATACCTGGAAAACACGCAAAGAACCATTAGCAAAAGAATGCTAAGCAACCACCATTCACACCCGCAAGGAGATATAGATATACATAAGCTTATAAATAGGTTTACACACCCATATAGAATATAAACACCAACAAACTGTTCAATAGTTCAAACCGATACTCAACAACAATAAGCTGAACGAATCAATAACCAAGACTCAGTCAAACGAAGCCAATATCCAACAACGAAAGCATAATACAATAACGAACCAATAACCGAGATACTAACTGAAAAACAATCCAAAAGGAACCAATCAACCTCAACGAGAACAACAAGATATCAACCGAATAACACAAGGGACTCACAACAACCAACCAAGAAAGAACCCATACTCCAACCTCCAAATCCCTCAAACCAACCACCAAACCAAGTCAAACCACATAGTCAGAAGTCAAAAGTCAAGAGTCAAGAGTCAAACCCGGAAAACCGGTACACGGGGGTGATGAGCCCAATCACAGGGACCGAAGTCCAATCACAGGGACCGTAGTCCAATCACAGGGACCGACAGTCCAATCACAAGGACCGAAGTCACAGGGACCGAAGTCCAAAGTCAGAAGTCAATAGTCAATAGTAGCACAGTCAAAACCAACCAACAACCTCCAACAATATCAACAAAACCACCATCCCAACCTCATACTCCAACCTCAACTCAAAACAACCAAACAAAGTGTTCATCTCAACTATGAACACAAACCAACTCCCAGGTAATGAATCAAGGAATCAATAGATCAAGAATACAATAAGGGAAACCAAAGACATGAATAAATACTCAAAAGACATGGCAAAATACCCAACAAACGACATGAATAAATACTCCAAAGACATGGCAAAATACCCAACAAATCAATCCAACAACAATCAGAAACAAGGATCAACAACAGACAACAACAACAGAAGACAGTTCACTGGAATCGAATTTCCCAGTGAACCTGCGGAACCACACAATGGAACACTGTCTTCCGCCGGTCTCCTCCGCGAGAAGGAGACGGCCTCCCTCAACGGGCCTGCCCCTTCCGCCCGAACCTACCGTCGCCACCTTGCAGAGCACCTAGGCGGGTTACATTGTGCCGCCAGGGATTTCCGCAAGGCCAAACCCGATCCCAGAAACAGTTACTGCCCAGACTTCCAAAATACAACTTCCAGAATGCAAAATCAGACCAAATACACCAACATGTCATCCAATTTAGAGTCCTAAAATAGGGAAATCCATAACATCATTGATCATACAACACTAGGCAAAAGATCAAGATGAAAT
>NXFB01000198.1:0-12877 GCA_002525835.2 Ipomoea batatas | reverse complement strand
GTTTAGACCTCAGTCAAGGATCTCTCGAAGTGGGAGTGTAAATCTCTTGAGTTTTAGAAAGATAAAAACTGCGAAGCCCGGAAATTGAATTAATCTTAGCAGGACATGGAGCAAAAGGTGAGCCTAAGTGAGCTTAGAGTGAAAAACAATCCCTACTCCCTAGAAAAAGGCATGGGGGGTTGATATGGTGAAAAGAGTAAAAAGGCAAAAAGGCCATTCCTAGAGATAAAACCGAGGTGAGCCATCTAGTTTGGATACGGGGTAACCATTGCACCGTCTTCGAAAAAGCATGGAGATCCATGTGAAGTCGGTTACCCCGAAGAGATCCTGAAAGATGAGAAAATAGAGAGGAGGTGAGCCACTTCGCTAGGATTCAGGCACCCATTGCACTGTCTTCAAAAAAGCATGGAGCTCCATGTGAAGTCGGGTCGCCTGATGACGTTATCCTAGGAAGTGAGAAAATAGAGTGATCGCCCAAGCCATGGCGATGAGCGGTCCATGTCCCTGCCCTCACTTATTTTAACGTAAAGGGGCTTTGGCGTTAGGTTGGAAATTGGCTAAGGGGTGAACATCGTTCCCACTAGTTGGATCGACTGGAGGCCCCTAGAAAATACAAGGTGAAACCCTATTGTCTCTTGCATGCTTGAAGGTGTGAACAAATCTTTTTATGTTATATCTATCTCCTGAGACTTAACTTCCTTAGCATATTTCTTACATTTGGTCGGCAAGAGTTTAGTGGTCTTGGTAGATAGTGTAGGGGATTTCACCTACTCAACTCCAAACACCTACACATCGCTTGATCAATTGACAATGAGAGAATGGACTATCCTTGGTGCTTATATGATTAGTGTTTAGATAAGTATGCTTGCTTGAGGACAAGCAAGGTTTAAGTGTGGAAACTTTGATAAGCACCAAGGATAGCCTATTTTAAGGGTCATTTACGGGCTAGAATTGTATGGTTTAGTACCCATTTCATAAGAATATCATGCGTTAAGACTCGAATGTGACCAAAACCGCTAACAAGAGCTTAGAAGATGCTTTTAAGTTATTTTACAGCCAAACGGAGGACCTAAGGCCAAAACGGAGCAGAAAATTAAGAACCCATGAAGCAGGAGCCTCCCACGCAGCCTCACACGCGTGTGGAGGGGCGTGGAAACATTCCAGTAACTCCTCACGTCCTCCACACGCGTAGCGATAGTCGAAGCCTCAAGGCTCGACGCGTCGAGAGTGTGCCGTAGCATTTTTCAGAAAATTTCCTTGAGGGCTCGACGCGTCGAGAGCCCTGATCCTAACCTAAAATTCTGCTGCGGGACAAAATTAATATGTTGCCCCTATTTTGTTTCCCCTATATAAGGCTCATTATTTCAGACCTTTGGGGTAGTAGATATATTAGTTTTAGATAGAAAAATAGAGTATAATAGATCTAGAGGATTTTCTCCCATCTTGGGGGCAAATTCCTTTCTTTCATAGTTTAGATTAGATCTAAGGGAAAGATTGAAGATGGGGATTTCAAGAACAAGGTTGTAAAGATCCCCTTTCTAAGGGTGGTAACCATTCTCTCCATTCTCTAATTTAATACTTGTTTCTTTGTTATTTCCATTCTTGATCTTGTTTCTTTAAGTATGATAGAGTATATTAGTTTTGGTGTGTCTGCCCTTGTTGATCTATGGATTGATGCTGTGTCTGCCCTTGTTGATCTATGGATTGATGCTTATATTATATCTTATGATCTTGGTATTGTGGGAGTATGATTGATGTTTTGTATGGATGATGTTGTTCAATCTTTGCTTCTATTTCCAGCCGGGGTAGTTAGTAAACCGAGTGGAAGTGAGAGTGTGCGCGATAGCGGCCTCTCACGAGCCCAACTCATCTATATATCCGCTTTTAGTCCGAAAGGACGAGATCCGAGAGGAGTGGTAGGCTAGGTGTTCGATAAAATGCCTCAACCGAATGAGGATTGAGGGTTTGAGTGTGACGCCACTCGATACTAAGACCGTAACTCCCTAGATCAATCCTGAAACCCAATTCCAAGCTACCTACGATAATCAATCCTTTGGCTTAACATTGGCATGCACCCCTTCCTTTTACCTTTTGTATTTTCTATCTCCTTTTTACCCAACCAACAATGAACAAAACCTTCCCCTTTGATTCTTGTAACTCTTACCTTTCAACTTCCTAAATGCCACAGATATTCGGTTCCCATTCGCCATCCTTGAGAGACACGACACTCGGGGAGTCTTGACTCTTCGTTTTCCCACTTCACCTCCACTTCCACTATACCCACAACATCACATATTCGTTCCCCAATTCCCATCCAAACACCCACTCCCCACCTCCCTCACCATTTAATGAAGGAAACAATCATTCACATTTCTTTGAAGCACCACCCTCCATTCGATATTTTACCCCACCCAATCCTTATGATTATACCCCACCGACCAAGGACGAAATTGAGATTCTAAAGGACAAGAAAGAAGTATTCACGAGGATGGCCAAGGAGGACACAGCCAATTTAAAAGCAAAATCAAGAGAAAATTAAAAGATTATCTTGCCACCCTCCGGGAAGAAGAACTTCCATTAGAAGATGTTGAAACGAAAATGCTATCTATGATGGAGGAGCTCATGAAGACAAACTCATTACGGGTTAACTACCCCATTGTAGACGATCTCCCGACTTTGGAAGCTCATCCAAGGGTTGTACATGAGATTGAAAAACAAAATGCTAGCAAAGAGGTGAGTGTTGAAAAGAAAGTGGATTGTTATGCCCCGGTGCTTGAAGAAGTTCTAATTTTCGAATTAGAAAATCAAAAAGAGGGAGAGATGGAGAGTGAGGATGAGGACATTGAAGTAGTGTGGGAAGATGAAGAGCTGACATATGGTAACATTCTTAATCCGTCTTGCGTTAATATTCTTGAAAATCCCTGTGCTCTTATTGAAAAAACTTTTGACACTTGTGTGGATGACTCCCCTTTAAAATGAAATAATGATATTTATGTTTGTGATAATACTTTTTTTTTTTTTTTAAGGTCTCCAAAATAATATTTCATAGAACACCAATCTCTTTGTTTTTCATACTAAATAGAACAATTTGATAATTAGTCTCAACTGAAACAGAACATAATGAAAAAAAAAAAAAAAACTAGCAGCATCTATAACTCGCATAACATTAAAGGAATGCCAAAAAAGTCTCATAATAAGGCAAATCGATCAAAGAGCATGATTCTAAGTTCTGGGAGCAGTTGGAGCTCCAGCGGGCCTTGGAGCTTGACCGGGCTTTGGCTGATCATCCCTTGGGCGTCTGAAGCGTTGTGGAGCTTCACGAATCCTTCTATCGGTACGAGAGCGGACCCTGACAACCTTTGAATGAATTGCGCAGGAGACACAGTACTGCATCTTCAAGTAGAGCTTGGGAAGTGTGTAACTTTCAAAAGCACAAGCCTCTTGGACATCCCTAACTGCAGCTTGTTCAACAATGTTCCTAACAAGGAATCTCTTAATGGCCTTATCCTTAGGGCAGCATTTACCGCAGTTGGAGCAGCGGATGAAGTTGACATGGCCACGGCCGTGCTTGTTGCGGCCACCATTCCTTCGCTTGAAAGTCATTTTTGCGGTGTAGACGAAGGCAGCCGATACAGCTCGGAGCTCCAATGGCTGAACTCTCTAGGGTTAGTGCTAATGATAATTGTGTTTCTTGTGAGCATGACTCCCTTTGCATTGATATTTCTAATATTTGTGATTATGCTTACTTTAATTTCCGGGAAGATGATTCCGTGGAAACTTGTTATACATTGATTGATGATTGTAAGGATTCTCTCTTGCTTGATAATGATTATGTTTGTTTCAATTTTTTCGAAGATGAATCCTCATATTTATTTGACAATGAGTTGATGAGTGAGGGGGATACTACTTCATTTTATTCTTGTGAGGATGAGATGAGCGAGTGTGAAGATGGGATGGTAGAAAATAAAGGGATTTTCACCTTTGACATACTTGAAAGAGTTGAGCGGGGGGGAGTTACCGAGTTTGAAATTGAAAACGAAAGGGATGAGATATGGAATCAACCCTATGCTAAGAATGAAAAGATCTTTGAGGGTGGAGGAGACACAAATGAGATAAGGGAAGTTCACACCATCCTAGAGGAATTAAGGAGGGTGTTTGAGGCTAAAATTCTTCCAATATTGCAAATTGTTCTTTTTTTTCTAATGCTTGAATTCAAGGATGTTCTCCATCTCGGGGCATACCTTGAAGCAAAGGTAAATGGGACGCTTGGTAAGGTCTCGAAATCGGTGTGCTTCGAATGATAGAGCATACCACGTCTAGCTAGTGACGTAAAACGTGTCGCGCTTGGGAGGCATTCCCAACGTTATCCTTTAGGATTTAGAATTTATTTTGCTTGTTTCGCCTTGTTTTTTTTTATTTCTTAGTGATTTCTGTCTTTCGCACAGTCTCGCTTGAACTAACCACGCAGATTTAACATTTGGAGACATGTCCCAACCACAAGTCATCCATCAAGTCATCGACTATAGCAAAAGAGGTGAATAAAACTCAGAGTGGGATGTACTAAACACATCCACGCTGCCTTCATGCGTGGAGGGAGCGTGAACAAAATCCAGTACGCATCCATACCAGAATCCACGCGTGAAGCCAGCGTGGACATGCACCAGTACTCATCCACGCCCTCATCCAGGCGTGGATGAGCCGTGGACGCGCACTAAAAGAGTTGTGTAAAAGTGGCGCAAATGTGTTTATATCTTGCCTTTTCTTCATTTCTTTCCATTCCGCGAGCAAAGTATCTTCCCAAGGTAAAAACATTTCATCCTAAGGCATTTTACTTGCAAGATTTCAAGGGCATATCATATCTAAAGTCGTGAATGAAGGTAATCTCTAGATTTCCTTGCTTTATTTGGTTCAAGAGCTATAATTTAGGTTTGAATGGGTATCTTCCTAGGTCTACATTGTTTTGTCTTCTCGCATATTATATCATTGATTTAAGAACATATATGTTGGATTTGAGCCTACATTGTCACTACATTTTGAGAATACTCATGATTTTGCAACCTTATACATGATAAATGATGAACCCTAGATGACATTTGAGCATTTCTTGCTTAGTTGGATTAGATATGAAATAGGAAGCATGTGTAGAAAAGAATGACGCTTTATTGCTTCTTGTTTGTTACATTGTTGATTCCAAACATACAATTTTCAAATTATGAGCTTATTTGCTCATTTGATTTTCACCTTCAACTTAGTCTTGAGGAAGAAGATGAAGTTGACTTCTTGCATTGACTTTTAAATTCCAAATTGTTTTTAGTCTGTGAATGCGGTTGCTCTACTAAATATTATTTCTTGAAATTGAAAACCCGTTGAGAAATACGTTCGAAAAGAGTGAGAAGCATATTAAGGATGTGCAAGAATTTTGAGTTGTTTTGATTCCTAATGCTAGATCTTGACTTAAGATGTGAATGATGTTTCCTTGCACTATGTCTCAATTGTTGACTATTTTCTAAGAAATGTCTTCACAATCATCAACCGCACGTCAAAGGGAAATGAGAGCTAGAAAAGGGATGGCCCCAATGGAGGAACCCGGTACGCTGAAACTGAAAGAGGAAAATGGTGACGAAGGAAATCCTTACTGAGAGATTGTCATGACCTCGAAAACGAGACATTGTTTCCCTTACTTGATCAATCTTCTAATTACCGGGTGGAATTTCATTGATTTAGCTGCTCTAAACCCCTTCCATTGCTGACACTCAGTGACTTGTCTCATCCATCAACCTTACTAGAGCAAGATCATTGGATGGCGTCATCCAACGTACACCCCGGTGGTTTATGAATTTATAGCTAGTTTGGAGGTCATAGGAAAAAGCGACAACCTGAAGAGCCCAATGATCCGGTTCTCTATTTTCAATGATCCGTATCATATCTCGGTTGACACCTTAGGGGTACTTCTTAGATTTTACGACAAGGAAGACCAGGAGAGATCATGGTATATACGTCTTCCTTGGGATTTTGAAGACTTTGAAACTCTGAAAAGGTATTGGCGAACAATTGCAAAGCCAAGAAATGAATGGAGTGGTGCAATAGTGCTTCATTCCCAAATCCGCAGAGATGATATTCGGGCAGTTCGACAAATTCTGGCCTAATCTTGGGAAGGTCGCAGGTGCAATTATGCAAAGGTGTACAGAACTGACTTCTTTGCACTCTGGAGCATGGACACAGTAACACCAGTAAACATGGGTATGGTCTGTAAGGGATGGCTAAAGGCACATTAGCAAGAAAAAGTCAATTTTGTATTTTTAGGACCTCTAGTCACACAGCTGTGCATTGCTTTGGGATACAAGGCAAGAGCGAAATAGACTGAGAATATCGTGTCGGAGGCAGTCATAAACCCTCTATCACTCGAGGATTTATCCACCATGAACCTCGGCCACACGCCCAAGAATAGAGAAGAGGCAAGAGCGGCTAAGAGGGATGCGACTAAGTAACGCGATCCACCAATACGGCCTCCAGCCCCTTCTTCATCCTTCGCAACTTCACAACCTGCCACATCCCACGGGCACATTCAATCGTCCCATTCCAATCAACCTTATTCCCCTTCGATCCTATCTCCAAACAATTCAATCTTCTCTAATCTGAGCCAGTAGCTCCGTCTGCTAAGGATCCTACTCCAGTTCAATCATCATCACTTCCTGCAGCCGCCCCCAGCATTTCACTAAAGTTATAGACTAGAAGTCTATGCAGAGTTTCCAATACGAACTTCATCTGGAGCAAGAGCGGCTTCTGGAGGAACGGGACGCCCTACATTACGAACTTCTAAAGGAAATAAGCATGCAGATTGACCTCCTCAGAAGAGAGCTTGCAAGAAGAGGGCCCAACATTGGGCAGTGGAAAAAATGAAGTTTGGAACTTTGATAAGCACCAAGGATAGCACTTATAAGGGGTCTTTATTAGATTAAAATCACATCGTTTTGGCATCCAATTCCAACAATCACATGCATTCCAGCTCAAATGCGATCAGTTTCCTCTAACAACATTTCTAGAAAGAGTTTTGAAGCATTTTACAGGTTGGAAAGGGATTTGAAGCTAAAATGGAGCAAAAAGATGAACAAGACAACATGCAGTAACGCCCCACGCCGCCTCACACGCGTGTGGATGGGCGTGGAATCATTCCAGAGAGCCCCCACGCCACTCACACGCGTGTGAGCAAGCGTGGTCAGACCAAGGGTTATTTTGGGAAACTTGTTCCTTTCCTTTGCCATCTATATAAATCCCTTTTGTCCCAAAACCTAAAGAGGAGGAAGAATCAGAAAATTGATAGAATAGTATATGTAACACCCCGCATTTTCCCTATTATTATTTTAAATATAAATATTTAAAATGAGAGGTTAATTTCTTATTTAGTAATTATTAAAATAATTATGAGTATAATTATTTTCGCATGGGCTTGGAATAATGTATTTTTGGACTACCTATTATTATTATTATTATTACTATGATTACTAAATATTCTTAGCCCAATATGCGTATATGGATACATATATATATTATAATATATGTTTATTTTATTATGGACTATAGATGAGCCATTCTTATAACATTACTATTTGTGAATCTAAATATTATAAGCCCATAAATTATGAAAATCTATTCTATGGACCATGTTTGGTCTTGAACCCCAAACCCAACTCAAGTGATCCAAATGTTATATAAGTCTAGCCCATTTCCTAGATATGAACCACTACCCAAATTGGCAATCTAAACCTACTAAAAATAGATAGCATGGCTTCGATCAGATCATCAGCAGCCAACCTTTTCTTTTCCTCATCATTCTCTCGCCGTCTCCTATATATCCCTCTCGGCTGAAGCACCGACCAACGATGCAAGAAGGGTGCCGGCAACGTAAGAATGAGCTCCGACCAACAGCGTTCTTCGGCGTCACCTTTTTCCTCCGGCGGCGGTGGGCGAAACAATGCAGCAGCATTTCTCCTCTCTGGTCGCGTTGTAGCAGCTCGGCGGTTGTCTCGTCCCCGTGAAGTCGTCCGGCAAGAAGGGTGTAGCGGTGGTTCCAGCTCCGCTTACGGCAGCGGCTTCCCCTATCTCGTTCGACGTGGACGGCGATCTTTCCTCCTTCAGCGGTGGTGTGCAGCAGCGATGATGGCTGTAAGCAGCTTCAGCAATGGCGACCGAGCAAGGCGTCGCGACGGCAACAGACGAAGCAACGCAATGGCGTTCGACCTTGCGGAAGCAAGTAGCGGTGACGGCAGTCCCGTGAAACCATGCCGTGCCTCAGCCTTCGACGATCGCGGAGCTCCCGGGCGGCATCCTCTTCTCCGCTTGTGGTGACCGAAGGCTCGCTATAAAGGTATTAAACCTGTGGTCGCGTAATGTAACAGCAAGGGACAGCGTAGCATAGCGGTATGGTGTTGGTTTGTTGAGCCGGAGGGCGCGAGTTCGAATCTAGGACTAAGCATTATGTTTAAGGTAATATGTTGGTTTATTATTATTAGGCTTATAATTTTAGAATTTGTTATAATACTATAGCTTGAGTTTAGATTAGTATTTTTAGTCATATCCTTGTTTTGGTATTAGTTAGTAATTAGATTAGTATGGTTCATATGGTCATGTTACATTAGCCTTTAAGCATGAATTATAAGTGATAATTATAATGGACCAACTAGGAACATTAGTATCGTTATTAATAGCAAATAGTAATGGTATTAGATTATATTAATCTTTAGGTTCACGATTATGGACCTAGCTTATGAGTAGAGTTGGTGTTGCTTTGGAGTAATACGCTTTTGGATTAAATACGCTTCAAAGGTAACCACTATGTCCATCAAAATCTATTTTTACACTCTCATTCTATATGATATTATTTGGTGTTGGAAATCCTGAAATTCCTTGATTATTAGCCTATTATTGATTGTGTTTGATGGATTCATGGACTTGTGTCTTGATCCTCTGTCTATTGATGTATGTGATCATTTGTTGGTTTGGATTTCCATGTTATTTGGCCTCTGTTGGATGAAATCTTGGTGTAGTATGATCTGATTTGTGTATTTTGGAACATTCTTTGTATTCTGAGCTGAGTCTGATTCGGTGTGTGGGAATTGCTCTTGCGGGGCACTCTAGCGGGATAATGTAACCGCTGGGGTCTTCTGTGAGAGTAAGGCGGTAGTGGTTGGTAGAGGTGAGTGATCCGTTGTTTGTTTCCTTCTTTGTTTTGGAGTTTGTTGGAGTATTCTATCGGTTATGTTACCTTGATTATGGAGTATGTATTCATACCTCTTAGTCTATTATGTGAGTCTATTATTTGGTTGGTCGAATCCTTGATTATATTCTTTGGGAGTTGGTTGATGTTCATGTCTGAGATGAGCACTCTGAGTGATGGTTCTTGGGCTGAGTTGAGTATGAGTATGGAGTGGTAGATCCTTGAGTATCTTTGGAGGTTGATGGGTGGACTGACTGTGCTATTACTGACTTCTAACTTTGGACTTCGGTCCCTGTGATTGGGTTGATTACCCCTGTGATTGGACTTCGGTCATATGATTGGACTTCGGTCCCTGTGATTGGACTACGGTCCCTGTGATTGGACTTCGGTCCCTGTGATTGGGCTCATCACCCCTGCGTACCAGATTTCTGGATTCTGACTTCTGACTTCTGACTGTGGGTTTGACTTGGTATGATGGTTGGTATGAGGGTTTGGAGGTTGGAGTTGGGAGTTCTTTCTTGGTTTATGTGTTCATGAGTTCCTTCTGTATATTCGGTTGATATCTTGTTGTTCTCGTTGTGGTTGGTTGATTCCTTTTGGTTGTTGATCAGTTGGTAACATTGTTTATGGATTTGTTGTTGTCTTGTACTCTCGTTATTGGATATTGGCTTCGTTTGGATGAGTCTTGGTTTATGATTCGTTCAGCTTATTGTTGTTGAGTATCTGTTTTGAACTATTGAACAGTTTGTTGGTGTTTATATTCTATATGGGTGTGTAAACCTATTTACAAGCTTATGTATATCTATACTTCCTTGCGGGTGTGAATGGTGGTTGCTTAGCAGTCTTTTGATAATGGTTCTTTGTGTGTTTTCCAGGTATGGAGTAAGTCTAAGCGCGAGCGCGTTAGAGCCTATCGTTATGAGGATGCTTAGACTTAGTTTATGTTGTTTAGACTTTGGTTTTCGGGCCTGTGTGCCATTTGAGATTTCTATATACTCTTGACTAGTTGTTGGATATTGTTGAACATGAGTTGAGGATTATCTATGCATGACAGTTTAGTTCAGTTCTTATGGTTAGCCTGTGCATCTAGGCTGTGTTTTCTACCTAGATGTGGCATGATGCACCTTAAGTTTTAAATTCGCTTCCGCTATGTTATGTTGTTGGTTGAGATAGGCAGCTGTTGTGTTGAGTTTTATCTATCTCAGCTTGTGTAAGGTTGGGGTGTCACAGTATAGATCTAGAGGGTTTTCTCCCCTCTTGAGGGAAAATTCCTTTCATTCATAGATAGAATAGATTAAGGGCAAGAATGAAGGTTTGGATTCAAGATCAAGGTTGTAAGATCTCCTTTTCCAAAGGGGTGGTAACCATTCTCTTTAATTTCTAATTCAATACTTGTTTCTTTGAATTCCCTTTCCCTTTTTCTTGTCTCTTATTATGTTAGAGTAGATTATATAGTGGATTGGTGACCCCATGGTAGATCTATGTGGATGTTTAATATTATTGTTATAATTTGTGAATTGCTTGCTTGTTGTATGTTGAACTTGTGTGGATGATGTTCTTTAAGCTTTGTGCCTTCTGTGGCCACATTAGGTAGCAAACCCAAAGGAAGTGAGTGTGCACGCGATAGCGGCCACTCACGAGTCTCACTCACCCACATCTCCGCTCTTAGTTCGAAAGAACAAGATCCGAGAGGAGTGGTAGACAAAGTGTTCGATGAAATTCCCCAACCGAATGAGGATGTGGGAGTCCAAAGTGTGACGCCACTTGGTAGTGTGCCATGAACTCCCTAGTCTATTCCACAATTTGCATTCACAAAGCCAACCAAAGATAAACCACATGGAAAAGCCTAAAGCCCCAATCTCCACTTTACTTTTCTTTACTTTACACAACCTTTCATCAACCTTCCCCTCATACCTATGAATCCAATTTCTAGCCATTCCCGTAACTCTTTCCCTTCAACTTCTTGGATGCCATCACACCCACTCGATTCCCATTCGCCATCCTTGAGAGACACGACACTCGGGGAGTATTGACTCTTCGTTTTACCACCTTCACGTACACATTCACTCACCCCATACAAAACACAGCTTGTCAAACTTACCTTGAGAAAAATTGAATGCTTAAGTAATTTCTGTCAACGACTTGAAGAAACTTACTTGTGGACAATATTTTACTTTGTTTATTTCTTTTTCATGCTAATGCTATTTGGTAGCCTATTGTTACTTCCACGTTTCGTCCAGCTTGGGACATTAAACGTGGCGCTCTTGGGAGGCACCCCAAGCCCAAAATAACAGAGAGGGAAACCAAGGAACCAAGAAGAAAAGAAAGGTAAACCTCATGTTCTTTATTTTTTAATGTTGACCTTTAACGGAGGAAATTTCTGAAGGGCAAACTAACGTATGATGCTTAATTCATCCTTGAAGAGGTGCACAGTATGGTATATTTTTCTTATCCCTTTTCCATAACATAGGCCCTTCTGTTGATTTGGCGTATATATAATGAGTAGTATGATTTTGTTTATGAATGGGTATTTTATATATGGCCCAACACCGAAAACACTTCTATGTGTGGAAAGTCAGTCCTTATTACTTGATCACATGACCCCTGCTCCTTACCCACTGTTCCTCATGGCAACATCGAGGACGATGTTATTTTCTAAGTGTGGAAAGGATGCGTTGCATCTACATATTGTTGAATGCTCGATTGATTGATTGACTGAATCTATTGTTGGGTGTAAGATTTTGGAGAATGTGTTATTGTCAATACTATATACGAGGAATTCTAATCTTAAGCTAGAATAGGAAATATATATTTATTAAAAAGAACCTGGCCCAATTAATTAAATTAAACCCACGAAAGAAAGAATTACTGGGGTTCCAAGCATGATTTAAATCTAGGGTATCACATGAGTAGAGTGTGACACCCCAACCTCACACAGGCTGTGATAGATAAAACTCAACACAACAGCTGCCTATCTCAACCAAAAACCATAACATAGTGGAAGCGAATTTAAAACTTAAGGGCGTCATGCCACATCTTGGTATAAACACAGCCTAGATGCACATGCTAAACATAAGGAAAAGCTAAGCTGTCATATCATATAAACCGAAATAAATCCTCAAAACATAATCCACAATCATCCAAAAGTACCCAAACCACTAATCAAGAGTATAATAATATCTCAAGGCACACAGGCCCAAAACCAAAGTCTAAACAAGGTAAACTAAGTCTACGCATCCTCAGATAGATAAGCTCTAGCGCGCTCTCGCATAGACTACTCCATACCTGGAAAACACGCAAAGAACCATTAGCAAAAGAATGCTAAGCAACTGTAACCCCTCGTATTTTCCGATAAGTTTGAGGTACGGAAAATAGGTCTTTAAGTTATGACATTCATGAAATGATCGCTCGATGCTACAAAGGAATTTTTATAAGTGAGTATAGTTGTTATTAAGCTGCGATCGTACGTACCCGTCACGAACCGTAAAATTTTTAGGAACTAGTATTTGGACTTGTTTGTCCTAGGAAATGGATTTCTAGACACCATACTATTATTCTTGAATTTCCTATTCAATTAAATCAGCCCATAGCAGCGAAAATTTATTTTGATCGTAACATCGCAGAATTTCGCGGTGTACCGAACCTAGCCCAATTTTGAGGGTT
>NXFB01000197.1:104893-114975 GCA_002525835.2 Ipomoea batatas | reverse complement strand
ATTTTTTCTTATGCAAAGATTCTTTACATTCAAATTTATCAATTGATATTCATTACATTGTCCATTATCTTTCCTTTTTTTTTTTTCAATATCTTGTAATTAAATATCAAAGTTATAGTACATAATAATGTTATATATTTATTTACCAAGTATTTTATTAATACTATGATTTTTTTAAAAAAATAATTTGAAGCTAATTATATTAACTACTCGGGGATTGGTTGACAAAAGAGTACTCAAATAACCCAACAAATTGAAGCTGAATCACTCTATTTTACTCTTATTGAATTAAATAAATTAGTAGTTACACAAAAAAATGATACATATGTATTTCTTTAATACCATGAAAAAAAAAAGAATAGTTTGAAACCAATCATATTAACTACTTGGGGGATTTGTTGACAATGAAAGTACTCAAATAACCCATTACCCAGCAAATTGAAGCGAGAAACTTCATTTTAATATCTTTGGAATACATAATATTTTAAAATTTTAATTTTTTATTAATTTATTTAATCTTTTTTCTTAAACTAGGGATTTCTTTATCCACAATAACTCATTCGACAATAATGGTTGAACCAAATGAACCCCAAGCACAACACCTAAAGGAAAGTCCATAGCTCCTATATAATAATATCATTGCATTGCGTTGTCATCTATGCTACCAACAATAACCGAATTGCAAATAACACACTACCAACAAAAAGGAAGAGAACAAATAGTAAAGATGAATACAATGACAATATTAGTCAAAAGAGAATTAAGAACACTTAAAAAATTTCAAATTAAAAGTAGTATTTATTTAGACTATCATTTTTAGACAAAATATTCAGACTATCGATTTTACAAGGTTGCAAACATTTATTTTAGTAATAATTATAATGAATTTTCTATATTATCTTGGATTCATATACTTTGAGTTAGATATTTAAATAAAAAAATTCGACATTCAATTACCCATGTATAAACTTCTCATATATAATCTTGTATTAATATACTTTTAAATATTTATTTAAATATAAACATTGGACATTAACTCATTCGCGCAATGCACGTATAAAACTAGTAATAAAATAAAATTAAAATTTTAGAATTAAATATGACAATACCATAGTAATTGATGATTAAAATTAAAAGTGGATACTTCAAAAATATGTAATTTTTACAAATACATTCATTTTTTTTAATGTTACATTCTTTTTTAAAACTGGGGAATTTACAGAGTTTCTATTACAAGCCGTAAGGTGCACGCAAGTGTTGGTGGATNTTTGTGTGGTGTGTTTCTTAACATTGAGTGGTGTATTTCGTAACATTGAGTGGTGTATTTCGTAACATTGAGTGGTGTGAATCGCACAGCCACACCGAAAGGCACGGCCACACCTGAACATGACCATATATATATATATATATATATATATATATATATATATTGCCCGTGCATCACACGGGTGGAGGACTAGTTATATATATAAATTATAACATCGAATATTATATAGTGCAATCGATGAAATTGGTTGGATCGATTATGTTTTCTAATGTTTTCCTTGCTTGAATTAGAGCAAATAATTGTTCAATTACCCGTGCGATATATGGATAATTTTTTTTAATTATATATTTAGATAATAAAATTAAAAATGCAATTATTAAAAAATTCTAATATTAAGCGTGTACATTTATTTGATTATAAGATTAGTGCAAAAGTATCACTCAATTAATTGAATAATATATGACTTGTTTGTCTACAATTATCTTTAAAAAAATTGTTATGTAATATGACTCATGTAATTATATTATTACTAAAATAAATACGGAAAAAATGAGAAATAATTTAATTGTAATTATTATAAAATAAATCCAACAATCAATTTTTAGCTTAATTACCATAATAATTATTAAGCAATGATTATTAGTCAATTACACTAATATAAGTGCAATTATACTTTTATACCGTAAGTATATTATTTCCATCATATCGCATTTAGTTTTTTCTTCTTCATCCATATCTGAATTAATTAATCATAATTATTATAAAAAATTCAACAACCCATGTTTAATTGTAATTATATTAATGTATGTGTAACTATTAGCTTAATTAACATAATAATTATTAGTCAATTATACTAATATTTGTATAATTAATTTCTTAATTATCATAGTGATTAATATATAACCCAATGGGGTAGCTCAAGTGGCAAGTGAGCTCTCTTTGTGGGGAGGAATTTCGGGAGAACCCGGGTTCAATTCCCACAAGCGACGATTCCCGTGTCTCCCGGAGCGAACATGGGTGGACCTCGAACCGTTACACGGACGGAGAGAAAGACCCTGTACATTTACCACAAAAAAAAAACATAATAGTTATTAGATTTTATATAGTAATAGTTTTGGCGGAAAATTGCAAAAAGTATGATTTTGATTTTATTAGTAGTAAGTACAGATATTGATAGATTTATAATTAAAATAATTATATTTAAAAAATAAAAAATTAGCATTTACATTTTGTATCATTAATATAGTGCATAAGTATATGTATGTATGCAGAGACGGAACCACCCTGGGGGCAGTGGGGGCACCTGCCCCCACTCACCCCAACCCCACCCCATATATAGCCTTTGTATGTATATATGTATATATAGTACATGTCATAAATATATAAAAACAGATATGATAACTAATAGAGGTGCTAGATGAGATGGTATAATTGCTTGTTATCAAGTGAGATGTTGCGTGTTCGAATCTTGTTGACAACACAGTCTCTTTTTGGCGTTTTTGATGAGATTAATTTACAATGTGTTCTTTTTTTCTTTTTTTGAAAAGTACAACGTATTCTTTATTTGAATTATTTTATCAAATTAATTATGTTTTATATTTCATTACGAATATTTTTATAAAGTTTTAATGTGTTTTATTTTTCGTCAATATCTAACAATATTTATTGTTATATTTCGCCCCCACTGGACTACATTTCTGGATCCGTCCCTGTATGTATGTATTTAAAAATTCCTAAATATTCATGAACACATATTTTGTTAATTTTATAATTTTATTTTCTTAATTATATTTCTTATTTTAGTAATTATAATTAAGGAAACTGCATGTAAAAATTAAAAGAATTTAATTGTTAAATTTTTATGAATTAATATAGTCTGTAATTATATTGAGCATAAATTATTAAAACAATGAATTATTACCCTGCTTTTTGAGTATAATTCATTCTTTAATATAATTTTAGTTATTTTATGATATTATGAGTATAATTCATTACTATATTATGAATATAAATCATTACAACTATAAATCATTATCATTATTTTAAGTTTAAATCAATACAAATATTAATCTTTACTATAATTTAAATATAAGATTGAAAATATATACAATTAAATTCGAATAAAATAAAATAATTTTAATTTTAAAAATTTTGAACTAAAATACAAAACAAATAAATTTAAAGATATCTACAATATGAAGATATTATAATAGTGTAAATGCTAATTATAAATTATTACTAGTGTTTTACCCGTGCTATACACGGAACAAATTTTGTTATTATGAATTTAAATGAAAAACACTCCTATACTATTAAGGTTAGCGTAATATTGTAAAATATGATAATATAATTCTTATTCGTAATATAATTGTACATTAAAATATGGTAATACAATTCCTAATAAATTATATTCTTTCCTGCGTTCCTATTCGTAATACAATTCTAGATTAAAATTACGGTTATAGTTCCCTGTAATACAATCTATACTATTAATAAAAACAATATACTATTAATAAAAACAATATCCTCAACTTTAACCAGTTTTTTTCATGCAAGTGTCAACGCACACGAGTCTAGCCCTTTCAAGTTCATTTTGGGATTTGATTTGCACCCCTGCGCGTGAGAGAAAGCCTATATGCTATACAATTCGATAAGCTTTAGAAAGACTCTTGTATAAGTAGTTGTGCAAACCCACTTCCCAAATCAATGTGGGACAAAAGCTACTTGNAATGTTTTTTCTCTCCATTTTTATAACTCAAATGGGTCAACTTTGAGAATCAATTTCTCATTTACGCATTACCCTTTTTAGTGTACAATATATCAATCTTTTCATCTAACTACTAAGAACCCGAATCCACTTTGACCTAACCCAAATCGAAAGTGGACCACACATATATTTGTACCACAATATAGCCACTAAAATGTCATTTTATGCTATTTTTTCCAACAGTTATTTGTCCAGAGAATATTAATACTCTACGGTCAACCAACAATCACTCAACTGATTATCCCATTACTCCCAGGTGAATTTTTCTCTAATATAGTTATACTTACTGAATATCAAAATATATGTGTACCTTAAGATCTTGCAATAACTAACCGATAAGTAATTAAATTAATGATATATAATGCAATGCAAATTAAGGACGAACATATTTAAGTTGTAACTCTTTGTGTAAGGCAGAACCAAACGATGAAAATCTATTAGAAGTACACACTCCTAAATTCTTAAATAGTTTGAAATTGTATAATTTTCTTAATCATTCATTGACATTAATTAAAGGTCGGTGCACAGGTTATGTTATTGCGGAAGATAGACCATTCTTTTGGTCTTTATAACAGTACGCGACTCATCATCACAAGATTGGCAGATCACATTGTTGAAGCAAGAATAGTTAATGGGACATATGAAGGAACCAAAGTTCTTGTCCCTCGAATGTCTCTCACTCTTTCTCATACGAGATTGCCCTCCAAGTTCCAGCATAAATAATTGTCATTGATGCTTGCATATGCCATGACTACCAACAAAAGCCACGGCGGAACACTAACTCACGTTGGGTTATTTATGAAAAAACCAGTTTTAAATCACGACCAATTGTACATGACTTTCTCCCGAGTCACCCATACTGATAGTCTGAAAGTGTTAATTAGTCCTATACGAGGATGGACAAGATTGTGTTGCTACTACTAGGGGTGTGCATTCGGTTAACCGAACCGTTTTAACCGAACCGAATTAACCAAAATTTTAAAACCTTTAACTGTTAACCGAACCGAAGTTTGTGTTACCGAATTAACCGAACCGAAATTTTTTTTGGTTAACCGATTAACTAAAATTTTTAAACCTAAAAAATAACACCTAAAATAATAAATCCAATTAAAATAAAATACAAATCATTTATATATATATATATATATATATATATATATATATATATATATTCGGTTAACCGTTCGGTTAATTCGGTTAACCGACATTTCGAACCGAATTAGGTGTTAACCGAAGTTTCAAGATTCCTTTAATCATTAATCAAACCAAATTTTTCGGTTCGGTTAATGGTTAACTGAAATTTTTCGGTTCGGTCGGTTAACCGAAAAATTTTGGTAAATTGCACACCCCTAGCTACTACCAATGTTGTTTACAAAGAGATTTTCAATAATGTGTGTAAATACAACCGGTGATATTATGTTTTTTCAAGATGGAAAAAAATTGCTATATATCTACACAAAAATATATCTTCCATACATATGAGTTAGAATAGCAATTGATTCCTATAACTGAGTTACTAGAGAACGAGCATATTTGCCCAATTTATAAAAATACTAAACAATGATATATAAAATCTCTAAAGTTCCAGCACCGCATGCGTACATCTACACATTAGCTATTAATTAAGCAATTATTTGCTGGAATTCAAATAATGATAACATAAGAAAACATAATCAATCTAAAACATATCTTCAATTGCACAGTATAATATTTGATGTTATAATTTATATAATTATATATCGATCCAAATATCCTTAATATATTATAACAAATCCATTTCGTGCATCGCACGGGTGAACATACTAGTAAATTTAAAGATATCTACAATATGAAGATATTATTATAGTGTAAATGATAATTATAAATTATTACTAGTGTTTTACCCGTGCTATGCACGGAAAAAATTTTGTTATTATGAATTTAAATAAAAAAATTTAAAAATATAAATATATTAAAATGTACAATATAATAATATAATTCAATTTTGATATATTTGGTCAAGTATCTATTATCATAGCATACAAAATTTAATATAATCTCTAATCATGTACATACTTATATAAATTTATAGAGAAAAATTACATAATTAAATTGAATTATTCTTAATCTTATTTTATATCTATTATAATTCTAACAATATGAATAATAACTAAAAAAAAATTATACTTAGAAATTTAAAAAAATGTAAATTTTAAATTTTGTATATGTGATTTTAAACTCTAACCAGACCCATTAATTATGGTTGTTGTACGTGGAGATTTAATCGAGATCACAGAACCAACCAAATATATATATATATATATATATATTCATAATAACAAAAATTGTACTAAATATAAAACATATACTTAAAATGGTAAACGAAGTGAGAAACATAATAAATATTATCAAATAGTCCGGATGCATTAATTTCGGCAGGACCAAGTTGATCAAAAGTTTTCAACATGTATATCATGTTTGGAAAGTGGTTATTGTAATATTGGAAGACTTTGGTAGAATGCATGAACTTGATCTTGTATTTGTGGTGCGTAGTTTTATATCTCATGTCATTTGTTGCAACAATAAAAATTTTAATGGAGTAGATATGACCCTCAGAAAAGATTTTTTTAAATTCATCAACTTGACCCTTTTTTATGGATGCATGTATATGCGTACCCTAAATTAAAAAAATAAATAAATAAATAAATAAAAAAAGTAAGAATTTGATGAATATATATATATGCATGTATATGTGAATATGCTAAAGTATAACTAACATGTCTATAAAACTAATATAAAATAAAAATATATATTGGGAATGAATAATGGATGAAATAAGCTATATATATATATATATATATATATACATACATACATACACACACACACACACACACACACATATATATATATATATATATATTAAAACATAATATACCTCATAATCATGAAATTTTAATTTTAACAATTTTAATTAAAATTCAAAAAATAAAACAAATGGAAGTTAAAATACCTATAATACAAAAATACTAAATTGAATAGAAGATTTCAATTTTATCTTATTAGAATAAATTAAATTTGGCNTTTTTTTAAAATTATTATTTAAATCATTTTCATTTTTAATCTGCATCCGTATAGTGTATTTCTAGGTAATAAAATGACGTCATAAAAGATAATTTTTTGTGGTATGGAATGATTGCATGATGCATAAAAACCTGGCATGTGTAGTAATTCCCAACGTGGCAGCGTTTCATGGCTGCAGAGACCTGTAACTGCTGTTTTTGAATGGAGAAATTTTCTGAATTTTGCATCGATATGTGGGCTACGTGTGATATATATATATATATATATACATACATACGCATAATTACAAGTATTATATATCCTTACGTATAAAACTCGTATATTCAATAATACGGGCTATTAAGTTACCACTAGTTTAACTTACTAGTTTAGTAAGTAATATTTGAAGAAGAAATCAAGATATAAAACTCTATGATTAAAGTGAGCCTTAAATCATTTTAAATGTTATGTCGGGATTGAGAATTCAACATTTTTGGATGTAATACTGCGCATCGTATATGTATATATGTGGAATTATATGTATTTATAGTTATAATTTTAGGTGCATGTAGAGTAGAGGTAACTTTATGATATAGGTTGGTTTATATGGAGTGACTTGAAGTTTTAGTGTGCAAAAATGGAGGAGCTGAAAATGCGGAGAAAAGTGAGAAGAAGAGGGCGAGGAAGAACGTTTACAGAGGAATCCGGCAGAGGCCATGGGGGAAATGGGCGGCGGAGATTCGCGACCCTCAGAAAGGGGTTAGAGTGTGGCTGGGGACGTTCAACACGGCGGAGGAAGCGGCCAGGGCATATGACGTGGCTGCCACGCGCATCCGTGGCAAGAAGGCCAAGCTCAACTTCCCGTCTCCGCCGCCGTCTCCGGCGACCAAGCCAAGCTGCGGCAGGGATCACAGCCCTCAGGAAAGCTCCGGCTCCTCCTCTGCTACGGCGGCGAGCCTGAACCACTCCCCATTGATGAACACCGGAGTCGTTCTGAGCCACGCGCCGCCGTACTACCCGGTGGGAGCGGCGGACGGCCACCATAGCCACGGCGGATCCGAGCTTAAGGCTCAGATATCAGACTTGGAATCGTTCCTCGGACTGGAACCCGAGCCGACTCAGTTGGGTGGGACCGGTGCCGAGTTCGACTCGTTTGATCCCTTCCTGGTGGGCCCCGTGGAGGAATGTTTTGGTGCTACGCAGCAGCACCAGGTGTTCTACACCGTACCTTGATCATACTTATTGTTTGTATGACTAAATATTTGTGATTTCCTTTTGGAGTGTTGTATGTACTTAATACCTAAGACGGAGTTTGATGGTTTGTTAACGGTGTTAATACTCCCGCCTATGATAATAAGGTGCACGCGGTTGTATGTGATCCGGACCTATGTGATCTAGGACGTTGTCGTTTTGTGCCTGTGTTTTTCTAAACCTAGGATTTTGCCGATATTTTAAATGCTTTGGTTCATGCATCTCCTACTTTCTTTTTGTGCTTATACATTTGGTAAATAATTTAATAGTAATTGATTATGGAGCTGCATATATAATTTAGTATAATAATAATAATAATATAATAATTTTGTAAATTATTATTTGGTGTTGGGTAGCATCATACATCACTATGAATATCATCAAAAGATTGTTTCGTAATCGAATAATACGCAATTCATAATTGCTTTTTTATGTTCCCTTTTTTTCTTTTTGAAAATGCCAATTGTATTAATGTCATTAAGTAGTTCTTATTGTTTTTGGTAACCGTACAACTAACTTGATTGTAGTTCTTATACATTTTTAACCAATTAAATGGTATTTATATTTAAAGTAACACTTTTTTATCAAACAAAAACCTTCGTAGTTTGATTTGTTGAAACCTTTAAGGCCATTTTACTAACGGAAAATTATTTTCTATTTTTTGTTTTCTAATTTTTCAGTTTTCATTCTTTGTTTTTTATTTTTTGTTTAGAAAACTTGTTTACTAACACTTATATTTTCAAATTTATTTTTTTAGATTAACGTTATAAAATTAACATAAGTTTAATTTTAAGTGAGTTTTAGACCTTATATTTAAAATATTTTTAAAATATATTTGGTTTAAATAAAATAAATATAATTTTTACTATTAAGTCCAATATATGTAAAAAAAATATATATTACATTTAATATCCGAACCAAATTTATATATGTATATAACATAACTAAAAATATACCCGAACCAATAATCTATTAAGTTTACATAAAATTTAGTGTAGAAAATATTAATATTTTTGAGCTAATATTTAAAATATTTTTTGAAATATTCATTTGAATGACATGTATATAATATATAATTTTTATTTTGAATTCTAATATAGTAACATATGTGAAATTTTGATATCCGATACATAGACCAAACTTGTGTCCGATGTAACATAATTAAATATATTTGAACCAATAATCAATTGAGTTCAATCAAAATATAAAGCGTTGAATAGATTTCAATTTTTAATTTTGTTAATGTGAATGGTGTATAATTTTAAGCATAAACATATAAATAAGTAATGCAAGTAGAAAAGATAGAAGATGATGATAAGTAAAAGAAGATGATAATGAATGTAATCATAGTAATGAATAAATATGTAAATTGATAATGGTAAGAATGTGATTATAGTGACATATAGTCTAATAGAAGATAGATGATTATGTTTTTCATTTAGAAAACAGTTTTTAATAGTGTTCTAGTTTTCTAGAAAACTGAAAAATCGTTTCCTGTTTTCAAAATGGAAAACTGTGCAAGTAAACATATTTTCTGTTTTCTGTTATTCAATTTTCCAAAATTTCAGAAAATTAGAGAAATTTTCCAGTTAGTAAACGGGCCCCTTAATGTCACAAATCATATATATATATATATATACATATATGCCAAGAACCTTGTAGTCCAGTGGCATCAAACCCTTTCCTGTATATGGGAGGTGGTGGGTTCGAGCCTCAGTGGAGAAAAGTAGTTATGAACAGATACTGCATTGTAAT
>NXFB01000197.1:34708-44847 GCA_002525835.2 Ipomoea batatas | reverse complement strand
TTTATGTGTATTCAACTATATAATTTTGTACATTATGAGTTTATTTGCAGTGAAATGTTGTTTTCGGCAAACGATTTGTTTCCCACAAGGGAAGATTTTGGGACATTAGTAGCAAAACACACGTGTTTACCAGCATTCTGCAAATTTGGTCTAGAAGAATGAATATGGTTGATATGAAAAGAGCAATTGATCAACCAAAGAGAGTCTTTTTCTCGAAGGTTGATTATGTAAGTAAACATGTTAATCTAAGCTTTAAAATAAAACTTTTTGAAATGTTTACAACAACGCACATTATATAACAAACAACAACTTCTTTACAGATGAAACTAGAATCAACAGTGGACTGGATGAAGACTAGAGCCACTACTTCAAATGTAAATGTGACAAAATTCTATGATAACCTTGATTTCCAATTGAATGCAAGAGTTTTTTCCACTTTTGGTCCTACGACTTTAGTGCCTCCGTCAATTTAGGTACACAACATTCATTCTTGACATACAGGGACGGAGCCAGGATTTCGTATGAGGGGGGGCCAAGGAACAAAGGCAAACTAAATTCAAAAATGTTCAACTACAAGGTCCGTGAGACCGTGACTATCTTGACTAGATGAATCTCCAAAACTTGATTTTCTTTTGAACAAATTTTCCATAACTGAACCAATAAAACAAAAATAAGAAAATTATGACAACACCAATAAAATCTAGGCATACTCACTGCCTAACTGCTCACTGATCACGGTCCTCATATTATTGCTCAGTGCTCACGGGTCACATTCATATAATTAATATAAATTGAGAGTTTGAGACACTGATTTAGCAAATTGAGACACTGCCCGTTAATTTGCTTACATTCCTAAACTAAACATATTCAATAAAAACCACAAAATCACAGGTTAAGACAAAATCACAAGCTAAAAACTAAAAAACCATTACCAATACCTCTAAGGCAATAAGGATAAATTAATTCTGCATTTTTGCAAATCTGCTCTACGGCTCATATGGCAAACTGCTCACAGGAGGCACAACTCACATTGATAAATCATAAATTCATAATTCCTACACAAATTCAAGTATTCAACAAAGCACATACAAAAGATTAAAATAAAATTAGAGTAATTTGGGAAATTTTGAACATTGGAGATTTGGAGTTAATAATACATGCATTCTTCTACAAAATATATAACAATACAAATTTACAAAGTAATTATTCAAAATTTCAAAGCAAAATGAAAACATTACCAGGAATACCAGATTAATTGTTGAAAAAGACTTGTAATGTTGAAAATGAAGATGAAAATCTGGAGCCGCGAGCAATATCAGTTGCCCAACAGAGTAAGAAAACTAGATCTAGATTTTGTTTTAAAAAACATATGTATTTGTTGGGTCCTTGGATTCATAGCTGATGGCTCATGGCTCCATACTAGCCCATGCTAGGAAGGTAGTGGAGGCAAAAAAATATATATATATTATAACACTAAATTTTATTCTTTTTTGTACTAACCTGCTGCCATTCCTGATTTCCTGCCAACTTTGCCAAGCTAGGGAGATAGTGGGCTACAGGGGGGGGGCCAAAAAATAATATAGTGGGGAACAAAATGCAATATAATGGGGGCCAACAAATTATATATATATATATTATATAACTAAAAAAAAGTTGTGGGGGGGGGGGGGGCAAGGCCCCCTGCACACACCATGTGCCTCCGTCCTTGCTGACATAAGTAGTGCTTGACTTTGATTTGTTTTCCACTTTTAGTCCTTGACTTTGATTTTTTTTCCACTTTTAGTCCTTTTGTCCATGTGGTCGACAACTTTTAATTGAAATCAAAAAATTATTGTGCCATTAAGGGTAAAAGTGTCTTTTGATAACGTCCTAAATATATTTATAAATAAAATCAGAGAAAAAATAGGAAAAAGAAACGTTATTTGCTTGTTCTGTTTCGCCTTTTAAGTAAGAACTTTTAATCAGAATCAACAAATTGTTGTGCCATTAAGGGTAAAAGTGTCTTTTGATAAAGCCCTAAATACATTAAACGTTATTTACCCTTAACGGCACAACAGTTTGTTGATTCCGATTAAAAATTATCGCTCAAATGGCCGAAAGGACTAGAAGTGGAAAATAAATCAAAGTCAAGGACTAAAAGTGGAAAACAAATCAAAGTCAAGCACTACTTATGTCAGGAATGAAAGTTGTGTACCTAAATTGACGGAGGCACTAAAGTCATAGGACCAAAAGTGGAAAAAACTCTTGAATGCAATTTCTGTTGATATAAGTGATGCAAAGCTTGTAAGTATAAAATCTTTGTAGCCTAAGTATGTAAATTCTATACATTATTAATTTGAATTCTGTATATAATACAATGTGTTATATTTTTGTGATTATTCATAACAAATTTTTGTCAATATCTTGCGTCATGACCATTACTTCCTGATGTGCTTCAACTTCTTGAATTCAAAACTTCAAGTCATTGACAACAAATCATTGCATGAAGGAATATCAAACGTAGACAAATATCAAGATTGTCCAAAAAATTAGTAAGATATGCTTTTACTAATATTTTGTATCTACATCCTTAAAATTTAATATTTATAGTTCTCAAATTAATTAAACACTACTATAACTATATTCTACAGTTGACTGCATTCACTAAGTACTTCCAACTCAAGAAAAAATCGCCTTGCTAGAAGGATGAGAAATATGCAAGTGGAATATATGGATATGCCATGGAATGTCGAAGACAACGTAGTAAATTGTGGCATATACTACATGAGACATATGGAAACTTACAAGAGGACAACAGTAGAGCATTGGAATCCTAGATTCACATGAGATCTGGAAGATGTAAGTACACAAGTATTCAACTTTGTTTCATATTACATATTACAGATTTTATCTCTCATTTCTAATTATTTTTCCATTATCTTGTTTGTAGAATGAATTCATTGCATCGCTAAGAGCAAAATATGCAGCAAATATCATTATGTGCCCAATGAATAAAAAATTGGTAGAAGTTACGAAAGCTGCAAAGGACAAGTATAAAAGGCAAAATAAATCTTTTTCTTATGTATGAGATTTGGACTAGTAAACTTCAAATGTTTGTGGTGGTTAGTTTTTTGGTGATCAATGATGTAATAGACATGTTCTGTGGTAAATACTTTGTCTTGTATTGTAAAGTATTTGATTGATAATGCAAAATCATTTTATCTCATGTTATATTATATGGTGCTATATAAATTAAATTTATGTACATTATGGCTATTACTTCTGTGCATTGTGTAATGAGATTCTGTACATGCAGAGTACAAAATATGTACACTATGCATGATGGATAAGATAAACATACCAAATGGTTTTTCGTATCTAAGCATGTTAGGTATGCTATGAATGTTTATATGTATCATGAAGACAAATTATGTATATTACATGTGATAATTCTGTACATATTACAGGTTGATAATTAAATGTTTAGACTTTCAATTTTTGTACATTATGAGTTATAATTTCGTGTATTATGAAGTCAAATTCTGTGTATTACATGTTATAATTCTGTAAATAGTGCAGGTTATTAATTAACCCAAAATGGTTTCTATCCCTAGACATGTTATGGGCTGAAATATATTTTTCTATATATTGTGAAGTCAAATTCTGTATATTACATGTTATAATTCTGTACATAGTGCATGTTGATAATTAACCCAAATGGTTTCTATCTCTGGATATGTTATGGATTGAAATGTATGTTTTTGTGTATTACGAAGTAAATTGTGTGTATTACATGTTATATTTCTTTACATAGTGCAGGATAATAATAAAGTCAAATGATTTCTATCGATGGGCATGTTATGTATGATGATAAATAATTTTGTGTATTACTGTGATAATTTTGTGTCTAATATAGACAAATGTATGGCCTTTTAATTTTAAAAACTAATAGAAAATACACATACACAAATCAAACTATATCATTGAACTCATACACACATTAAGATATGGTTAATTATCCTCTAAATTTGTTACTTGACCTAAAATGACAAAAATTTGAACCTATTTGAACCTCCAGAACTTGGATGCACAAGATATCCATCTCCAGCAATATTAGAAATAACATCTTCAACTTAAGACTGAACAACTGATTTTGTTTTAGATGCAACCATATGTGCAAGATGCTTTCGTCCCCTTACTTGATTGTATTTCTTTCGAATAATACTAACGGCCTACTTGATGGATCCTTTATAACACCGCTTGAGGATCCTATGTCACATTCTTCAAAGAAAATAAGACCACAATCAGCTTCGACTCTTCTCTAGCCATCTCCAACTGTTTGTTGACATATTTTTCGTATTTTAATGTTTTCTTGACAAGAAGCAATCAACCTCTGAAATTTCCTAGTGATTTCTAAAATCCAAACAGAAGAGGCAACATTAACACTGTGAGATATGGACGAGATATCAACATTGTCATCTTCAACAACTTTTTTAGTCCATCTCTTCAAAATATATTTGTCGGGGACTTTAGACACAGTGCACATTAAAAATGCGTAAACAATGACAATATAGAATCCTCATTTCAGTAAACAACTTGCAGTTATAACCAATATCTAACTCTTTAACATTAAAAATCACTTCATGTCTAATAATATAATCAGGCCTCTAAACATGATACTTATGCACATTGTCTTCAAATAACACACAATCTTGATAGCATGTTGCACCTTTCAAAAATTGTTCTTCAAACAAGTAATATATCTCAATTGTATAAATTTCCCTAGCATGTGAAAGAATCTTAACATGATCAATAGCAATTGTAGGTACACCTTACAAACAACGAATATCTTTCCCATTCTATCTACTTCCACTCCAAGACAACACTAACAAATGAGCTATAAAAATCACACAGTTCAGTAGTCTTGGATAACCTTTTAGAAATAGAGTGATTTGTAGTTTCACTCCTTTCTGAAGATAAAATCCCACCCAAAAAATAATCTTTATTAAATGCAGGACACCATTATTCTCTATATTGATAAAGCTTTTCAATTGAAGAATTATTATGACATTTATATGTTGTAACTATCATGAAGTAACATAACATATATATTAAGCAAACCTATTCAAGTACTATGATACACATTTAGAAACACAATGATGAAGACACATAAACCAAAACTAGAGATGCAGAAAGTCAAACTTACAAGTACTTAGACAAAAACTCAATGGGTATGTTATGGGTAATAATTATTTACTTTTAGGAATGAAATTCTATGCATACAGAGTATTAATTTTGTACATTGTTGGTAAATGGATTTTTGTATATGGGTTTGTTATATATGCTGATGTATGTTTCTGTATTATGAGGTAAAGTTTTGTGTATTATGCGTGATAATTCTGTACCAAATGTAGAATGATAACAGAACATATATTAAGTAAACATATTCAAGTGCTATGATTCATATATAGAAGAGTTTTTGCTCAAAATGATCGTTCGACTATTGCTCATTCTCAATTTTGCATTTCGACTTTCAATTGCATCAAATGTGGTCCCTCAATTTTTAAAAACTCACCCGATTTAATCCTCCGTTAGATATTACATTTTCTCAACGTTAAAATGGGGGGTATTTTGGTCCATTCACCTATTTTGTGTCTAATACACTCAGCAATAGTTGAGGGACCATTTTGGAAGAAAAAAACTCTTTGATTTATTTCATTTATGTTTTTAGACTCTATCAAATTAGAATTTTGTAGATTTTTTTTTTCTCACAAATATAAATAGTTAAAATCTCACACTTGAACCCCAAAATTTTCAACTTTCCCTATAGAGTTTTTTTTTCGTCTAAACATACAAACTTTTCATCTATCCTATCAAGTTTTACAATACGTTTCGCAACTTTTATAAATACTCATATACTTTTTATTTTTATCTTTTTATGTTCATATATATCTAAAAATAATAATACTAAAAGTTTAATAGACAATCAATCACTATGTATCACAATAAATATTATTTTTATCTTTGAAATAACATTTTTTTTCCAGTTTAGGCACTAAAAGAGTGCAAAATGTAAGGAAAATGTTATACCGGAATGTAAGTTTTTCCAATAAACTTCTCGATTGAGTCGAAGAGTAAACTCTTGCCTGTGACTGGAATGTAAGTTTTACTTCATAGTCATACGACCGAGGGACACACTTCTCGATCAGAGAGGTGCTTATGGAATTTCTCGATCAGTGGCAAAATGTTTAAAAATATTTTTGGAAAGTTGGTTTAACTTAGGTTGCAAGGCCATTAGTTTTATTCCAAAGTTAGTACAAACCATAACTATCATTTCCAAATCTCTGGCTACCAAGCAGTACATCATGCAAATGCACAAAAAATGACTTCTCATTCTTTGTCACAATCCACATCCCATTCCCATCTAAATCAAATTGAACAAATGCACAACAACATGTTCGAGCATCAACCTTTGAATAACAACCATTTCCTAAATTCTTTTAAATCCAGCTTTCGAACAATGAACCTTATTCATCTTCACTGTTTTTGTAGCAGTACTATATCTTTGCTTAACTCTCCTCACACTAAAACCTAATCTAAAAGCATAGCCATTATAAATCTCATATGCTTCATCAATAGAACTCACTAACAACCCTAACAAATCCTCATCAGCTGCAAAACACAAAAGTTTAAGTACCTCTAAGATGAAGGTACAAAATCCATGACTAGAATACATAAAAAGTCAAAACACGAAGCACAGAAACTCATCACAACATACACAGAACTCATCTCAATGTTTACACTACTCCAATGGTTAACATACAAAATCGATGACCATAATGTACATAATTCATAACCATAATGTACAGAAAATGATAACACCAGATACATAAACTCATCACAAGATACGCATAGCTCATCTTACACTACTCCAGTGATTAACATAAAAATTAATCACCATAATGTACAGAAATTGAAAACATCAAATACAAAAACTCATCAGAAAATACGCACATCCAATACAAACACAATCAAACTAAAATTTCAACAACAATCCTAGAACTGTTCTTAGATAATTGAGCCAACGAATATCACATATGAATTCAATTATTTGCATCAACAAAGAAAATAAAAAACAAGCGAAAATCAATATAAAAACTTGGGGTAGAATCGTTTGTAACTGCCAATCCCATCAGAGCATTGCCTTGTTTGTCACTACCAACTCCTGCTGCGCAATCACCTCATCCATATCGAAAGAGAGAGAAAATTGCGAAGATCAGATTGAGAGAGAAAACTGCCAATTTGAACAACAACGCGAAAGGAAGGAAATTGCTAAAAAAAATTTAGTAAATGGCAGAAAACGATAAATGGGATTTCCAAAAATAAAAATTAAAATTAAGCAATAGGTACAAAACGACGTCGTTTTGGACCAGGGACTACAATGCATTGTGCACCCCGATCCACGATATAATTTACTATTTGTAATCGTTATATATAAATTTGAAAAAATACTAATTATATTCCCAAATTCTACTATCAATTTTTACTCCTTTTCACAAAATTTTGATGTTGATATTATTCATAGGACTCACATAATGAAGAAAACTAATCATTAATTACCACATAGGGAGTAAAAGTGATAGAGTAAAATATAGAGAATCCATGTAGTAGAACTAAAAAATGTGGGGTCGTTTTACAATTAAGGAAAAAATGAATGCTAGAACGAATTTTCACTGGGGATCCTCCTCTCTAGAACCCTAACCCTAAACGAGTATCTAAAGCACTACATATAAAAGCTGCAGTGCTTCCTTTCTTCTAAACTCTTGGGCTGCAATCCTAGCACCGAGGAGGCCAGGAAGCAACGATGGTGTCTCTGAAGCTTCAGAAGCGTCTCGCTGCCAGCGTACTCAAGTGTGGCCGTGGCAAGGTTTGGCTTGACCCCAATGAAGGCAATGAAATTTCCATGGCCAACTCCCGTAAGCTCTCTCTCTCATTCTCTCTCCGTGTGTCTCCCGTAAACATTTTGCTTTGTTCGATTTTATAGCTGTAATCATGATTCTATGAGAATGGATTATTTGAGATAGCATTGATGTGTTGGTCGTGTATGGTGATTCATTCTTTCGATTTATCGTTCAGTACATACGTTTGGATAGTCCTGTGGTTAAAGGCTTGGCCTTAATTTGATTGATACTCAAGTGGTTAAAAGGCATTTTGTTTTTACCTGAAGAGATAGACAAGATGTTTTAATTTAGCTCCACTAGACAGAAACAGAAGCAGGTTGGGTAGTTTGTGACTATTAGAAAAGAAAGAACAAACAACTGGCAAATTTTGTATTTTCATTTTCATCTTTTTTTAAAATAAAATTTTCATAGATCATTATACTTGTTTCTTACACAATGCAATTTTAGTCCCACTACTGAAAAGTTGAAAATACTCCTAACATTTTATTGGCTTTCTCAAAAAGTAGCTGAAGCTCAGATTCAACTTCAATATTCTGAAAATCAACTGACTATGGAGATATGCAGTCCAAACAAATCTTGATTGAGGTTCCACTTACTATAGATACACTTTAGCTGATCATTATCTGCATCATCATTGGGAGGCAAAATAATCCTATAAATGAAAGTTTATGAAGGAGGGGAATACCTGCAATTTTTTGTCCTTGATGTGTTTCAGAATGAAGCTGGAATGTTTTAAAAAGGGGGGAAAAAACAATTTCCAAAACACAACGCTGTTTCATGTGGCCTCTAGGAGTTCCCCCCAAATTAGATGCACTAGAAAAGTCAAAAATGAAAAACAATAACAGTTCCAAAATTATTTTTCTTTGTTTCCCAAATTTCTGAAAGCAAAAACATAAAATTAGAAGTGCATCATGTTACTAAACAACTACTTTGATTATTATAATCAAAGTTGTAAAAGGCGCTGATGAATGGGCGACTAGGTGCCATCTAGGCACTGTCTAGGCTGGCGCATAGGTTCCTTAATAAAAAGTGTGTGCCAGTGTGTGTATGTGTATATTCCTTCATTTATAATAATTTTAAAAACATTTCAGCAATGGTAAAGTAAAGCATTAAAGCCCAACCCAAGCTTAAAGCCAAAACCTATATGTCTAACCCTAATTCAAAGCCTCAAATTCTCATAAGCTACTCAAGCAGCATTGATAAAGCATTTAATTAAAGTGCGAAATTGTAAAATCTCATACCAGCAACTCCATTTTTCTAAATGGGGAGTGGGTGACATGCGATGAGTGATGGGTGACAGCATCTCATCGGTGTCAATCGGCTGTGGTTGACGGTCACTGTAATGAACTGAGAGGCAGGCGACGGGTGACAGACGATGGATGGTCCTTTGTCTGCGACGTCAATTGGAGCGATAGGATAACTGTGCAAGTTGTAATTGCAAAAGATTTAGGTTTGCCTTTCTTTTGCAAATTCCTCTTTGATTTGTGGTGTTTCCTTAAGATTTAGGTTTTTTATTTCGCGATGTTTTGAGCAAAACTATCCAATTTAAACAAAAATAATAATTGGTTGATTAGCCGGCCTAGTCGGCTGGCTAATCAGCCAGCCACCTAATGAGCACATAATAACTAAATCCATAAGCATAGGGGTGCCTTGGCCGATTTTTGCAACACTTATTATCATTCTCCAGATTTAGAAGAGTTGTTATTAGCTTAAAAAGATTGTGTTGCATGAAATTTATAATAATGTACTATTAATTAATAAAATAATAATAATCCAGTATGCAATCAGGTGCCTATCCTTGCTTTTGAACTTGGAATTCACCCATTATGTTTTGTTGTTTTTCTGTTCAACTTGAACTTGTGACATAATGACCATTGGGTGAGCACTTAACTCTATATCAAGCTCTAACCTCATAAAACTATTTCAAGCTCTTCCTCCATTTCCTTACAAAAATCATCTGATAAAAATGCTTCTACTTTTCCTCAAATGAATATTAGTTGCTAAATGTGGTTTATTAGGATTTTGAAGCGGTTTAATATGCTTTTCTCTTATTTTAAATTAACATCGTGGTTAGTTATGTATTCAGATTGGTCTGCTCTTTTAACTGCAGTTTTCCTCCTTTCTTTGGCTTGATAACCATTGATCTCCTTTCTGTTGCCTTTATGTGGAACGTTTGGGTATGGACTGATGAATCGTTGA
>NXFB01000197.1:23621-34116 GCA_002525835.2 Ipomoea batatas | reverse complement strand
ATTGTGTATGTATGTGCATGGTAATTATAATGTGAAAAGATAACAGAAGTTATAACGATAGAGATATTTCTGTCCAAAAAATTATGTAGTACAACTTTTATAGCATAAGGTACAACAAAAATTAACGGAAAAAGCGGACATAAACCAGGGGTATAACCTAGATTGAGACTTATTATGTTTTTATTATTTAGATTAGATAATTTATTGGAGAATAAAAATAAATGAAATAGTTATTTTAAGGACAAAAATATCAAATTAACATTATAGGGGAAAACTACCACTTTTAAAATAAATGAGGGTAAAAACTACATTTTAATAACTCAAAGGAAAAAATGTTATATACACATAAAAATAAAATAAGGGAAAAAAATGTCATTTTTCCTTTTCCTTGATATACCATACATACCCACACTGTATATTGTTATTGAAGCTAGGCCGCCGAAATTATTGACGGAATCCAAAGAAAACACCATTCACTTTTCTGCATGAACACACATACACATGAAGGAAAAGGAAAAGGAAAATCATCAAAACGCTGTCTATACTATAAATACACCTTATTAGCCCAAGCCAGGAGAAACAACACGCACTGCACTCAACTATCAAATATATATTGCAGAGAGAGCTGAGAGACAGAGAGAGGAGGGGAAATGGCAGACAAGGGAAACGCAGCAGGGAATTGGAAGGATTACGGTGGAGAGAGCAGCAAGCTAAGAAGGGAATATTTCCATGTGGTTTCTCAACTGTTCTCTGCCTTCGGCTTTAAACTGTTGCACATATATAGTTTTACCTAACAACTTATTCTTAAATAATTTTGATTTACTTAATGTAAATTAAAAACTACTTTGTAAAACTTTTCAAAAAGACAAAAAAATAACTACTTTGTAAAAGAAAGAGTACTTTAGCATTATAAGATTTTTTTTAAAAAAATATTATATGATTTTTTTTTTCAAATTAATGTCTATATTAAATTAAATAATAGATATATCAAATAAAAGCTTTAATCAATTATTCAAGTAACAAGTAACAAAAGTTCAATTTAAACATACACATACACATACACATACTCCCCCAGTTTTATTTCGTGTTTGATTCCGTTTAATTGAAGTTATTTACGTACGGAGTACAATTTAATTTTTCATACTTATTTAGTTTAATATTAGTATATAAAATTTACATATTTAGAATTATATTAAAATAGTATTTAAAAAGTATAATGTCTAGAAGGGAGTAAATATAATATAATTCAATAAACATAATATAAAAGGGGAAAAAGAATTTAAATTATTAATGCCAAAACACGCATAAAATTGTGGTAAACCAGCCAAAAACACAATGACACGCAAATAGATCCCAAATCGGTGTCCAAAATCCAGTCATTATACCGTGGTTCACAGTAAAATATGCGTCCAAAATCCTTCTGGGCCTCTTCTATATAAACGCGTCGTGACTCGTGCGCACAAAAGCAATATTAATATATAATTTGACGCGTAAAAATAGTACTACCTTCGTCCCATTTTGGATGTCTGATTCGTTTAACGAGGCTTGACTGAAGTTATTTTTAATCCAATTTTTCATAATATTAAGTTTAGCATTAATATATAAAATTTATATATTTAGAAACTACATTAAAAGTACTATTAAACACACAAAAAATTAAATTTAAAAATAATAAAAAATTACTAAAGAAAATAAGCAATGAAGAAGGAGTTGGTTTGACCAATGAATAGTAAATATGACAGATAAAATGAGACAGAGGGAGTAGTAAGTATTAATCTTGGAATTGCCCGCATGAACTTAGCTCATTGGTTTAGTAGGTAATATTTGGAAGAAAAGACTAAGATTCAAACCTCAACAACAATAGTGTAGGAATTATGTTCAAAGTGGAAAGATCTCTTGTTTACATCCTCCCAACTGCTAGTCAGATCGGAGTTGGGAAAACACACAACTGACACAAGGTTGTGGTATACTGATAGATTGGGAACGCGGAAACTTGCCTAAGAAAACATCAACTTTATGCCCAAAATACCCCTGTTTTGGACGATTATTTGACAAAAATTTTAACGGTGGACTAAAAGTGAAAATGACTAAATAAGACTGGCCGTAATGTGGCAAAAATTAATGAAGTGGACTAAAATTGACAATGCCCCAATAATAGTAGGACCAAAAATGAAAATGACTCTTTTCTATACTAACACTAAAACACACAAGGTTGTGGTATACTGATAGATTGGATAACACGGAAACTTAATTACCTAAGAAAACACCTTACATTTTCTGGAAGAACACACTAATATGAACCTTAACACACAAACCCACACATCAAATGGGGAGCACATAAAACTTTCACAAACACCACCACACATTTTCTGGAAGTTTAACCAGATCAACACACACTAATATGAACCTCTTAACACAAACCCACACACCAAGAAGAAAATACTAATAATAATAAAAAGGAAAATCAAAGTAAATCTGCTGCTAGTGCTGCCTATAAATTCAGCTCATTCCCAACTCCCAAGCCACAAAGAAAAACACACTCAACTATCAAATATATACTGCAAAGAGAGAGACAGAGACAGAGAGGGAGCAAAAATGGCAGACAAGGGATCACAGGGGATGGGAAAAGCAGCAAAGAATTACGGTGGAGAGAGCAGCAAGGGAACATTTCCGGGGCCCAAGCCGGGAAGTGTGATGCCTAAAGACAAGAAGCATGTTTCCACCATGATTGGAGAGAAGATCGGCAAGAAAGTGACTTCCATTCTCAAGAACGATAAGAGTAAGATCAAGCCGCAGGGGCAGTAACAATTCTTGGTTAATATACATATGTTGTTCTAAATTAGGTTGTCTCTTCCTCAGTCTTCCTGTTTGTGTATGTGTGCAGATACCAGAATGTTTGTCTTAGGTGTCAAATTATCCCACTATGTTTGTAGTCTATGTATTAGCTAAATTAAATGGTCACTGTGTTGTATTTCTGCATAAATTTTCTCATGTAATCAGATTTGTGATTAATTTAATTTATTTTTGTGTTTAGAGTTTTTCCATTCCTGCCCCGTTTTTTGCAAGCTTAAGAATTCATTAATAGTACTGCAGCCAATATATAACCTTCAGAATAACAGAGAAATGGTTATGAACAGAGTAACTAATCTATCAATCAATGACAAATGACAATGACCACAGTTGTGGTCTGGTTGCACAAAGTGACTTTTTCAAATGGGAGGTCATGTGTTTGAGTCTTAGTAAAGCAATATTGACTCTTTGTCATTCAATAGGTTGAGAAAGTAGTTATGAACAAATACTACATGATAACAAAGTAAATACTAATAAAAAAAATCTATCAATCAATCAAATTATGAGAAAAAAAAGTTTAGAATTTTTGTTTGTTGGAAAATACTACAAACATAGTTGTTTTTTGGCCCACATAATCTTTATTTACAACTTTTACTTTCACACTCAAACTTTTGATATAGACACTTCTTTTTGGGCTAAAATA
Organism: Ipomoea batatas; assembly: GCA_002525835.2. NCBI lineage: Eukaryota > Viridiplantae > Streptophyta > Magnoliopsida > Solanales > Convolvulaceae > Ipomoea > Ipomoea batatas. The sequence continues at coordinate 30,623 of NXFB01000197.1, read as the reverse complement.
AGCAAAATATGTTATTATTGATTGTCACATCAAATTGTAAAAGTGAAAGAGTAAAAATTAAGCGTTTCTGTAATAAAACACATGTTTTATAAATCTCCTACCACCTTAACATCACGTGCAACGATGTATCCTCTTTTGACAAAACCTTCAAGCCACCGATTAAACATTAAAAACAAAACAAAAAACAAAAAACAAAAAACGAAAACTACAACTTGTGTGTTCAAACAAACAATTGAAAAAAAAAATAAAAAAGAATATGATTCAATTAAAATTATACAAAAATAGTAAAGTCTTTTTTTTTTTTGATTACTAGGGCAATTTAGTTATTTTCCGACTTTTCCCTTTCCAATCTGTCACCGAATTAGAATTCCCATGGAGGTGTATGAATTTCAATTCCACAAAAAGAAGGAATTGCGATTCCCTCCATCCATAGTTTTGATAGGTGTTGAATTGCATTGGAAAATAATTTTAATTATACCCAATCAAACACCCCATTAATGTCCAAGTTACTGGTTTGGAAGAATAATTTGCGTTGTGCCAATACTAGTAATACAACACTAAAAGGAGAATTTTTTTTTTAAAAAAAAATAGCCATGATAATTTAAACAAATCAAATAAGAAGATATATAATTCATTTCTAAAACTTAACTAGAAATATCTAATTTTTTAGAGGTTGTAATAACTATAATTAAATTTTCTTTTTTTTTTTGAAAACCAAACCAAAGCTTTAAATTACTCAGCAAAAAACTCTGAAATACAATCAGGAGGAATGAAATCCCAAGTTCCAAGAACAGAAGGAGAACCAGTCACCCGTGCTAACACGTGAGCTACATGATTCGCTAACCTTTTGACATGGCGAACAACAATGTTCCCAATGTCACTAGCAATATGTCTACATTGCATAATAACTAAACCATCGTAAGACAAGTCCTGGCTAAAAGAATTAAAATTTGAGCAAAGATTTAAGCAATCGGATCCAATAATAATATTAGTCATGTGGTGCCCTTTAATCCAAGCAAGCACCTCCTTCATGTCCAAAGACTCCGCAATATATGGATCACGAACACAATGGAGCGGACCATTGTATGCAGCAATGAACCGGCCACCATGAACCCAGAGGATAGCATCGAAACTCACTGTGTCAGTCAAAATAGCGGCGTCAACATTACACGTTAACATTCCTTGTGGCGGAAGAGACCAAACAGAAGCAGAAACAACCGCTATAGGGGGCAAAGATGGAGTAATCGAGAATACCTGCTGCCATGAATCAACAAAGGAAATAGTCATCCTCTTCATAGCTTCAATGTTACTGCTCTTTGCATTCCACACCACATCATTTTGGATAGTCCAGATAGTCCAAGTGCATGCCGCCACCAACTCAGCAGAAACAGTAGCAGCCGTCCCCATATAACTATCCATGAGGTCCAAAAGAGATCCCCCAGTAACCACTCCAAGCGCAGACCATAACTGATTCACAATCGCGGAACCACAAAAAAGATGCATGGTCGTCTCGGGAGCTGCATTACACAACGGGCATCTACCATCAATTGGCACACCTCTGGCACGCAGATTCTCACGCACGGGCATAACGCCATGAAGGCATCTCCACAAAAAATTTCGCACTTTTGGAGGGGTCTTTATCTTCCATAACTTACTTATCCCAATTTTTGAACTGGAGATCAACTTGTCGAGCCAAAAGGTGACTGGTAAACAAACGGTACCCATGTCTAACAGAGTAAATACCTTTCATATCACCTTTCCAGTACCACACGTCGTCATGAGCAGGTGAGATAATGGTTTTCGTGATCCTCAGAATGTCTTCCTCCTCAAAAATATACTGAAGCAGCTCTACGTCCCAATTACCAGTGTCATCCATAAGGTTGGAGACACGAGTAGCACGGAGCTCGTCTGGACATTCAGTACGAACATAGGAATCAGTACTATCTATCAGCCACGGGCAACCACAGACCAGCGTGTCCCTCCCATTCCCGATACGGCGAGCCACCCCCTCCTTGAGTAAAGACTACCCAACTATGATGCTATGCCAAATGTACGAAGGGTTATGCCCCAAGATCGCATTTAGAAAAGAACTAGATGGGTAATATCTAGCTTGCATGATCCTGCTAACAAGCGAATGAGGGTTTGTTAATAGCCGCCAACCCTATTTAGCTAATAGGGCCACATTAAAATCATGTACGCGCTTGAAACCCATTTCGCCATATGACTTTGGAATAGCCAGTCGAGACCAACTAAGCCAATGGATTCCCCGAGAATCGCCCGAGTCGTGTTTCCACCAGAACCGATTCATCAACCTTTCAATGGCATCACAAACCCCAGTAGGGAGGAGGAAGATCGACATCGTGAAGATTGGCATGGCCTGCGCAATACTTTTAAGGAGAACTTCCTTTCCTGCCTTTGTCAATATCCTTTTCTGCCAATTATTAATTCGGTCTCTCATACGTTGCTCAACATAACGGAAAACTGGTCCCTTGTTCCTTCCTATAAATGAAGGAAAACCAAGGTAGCGACCAAAATCCATAGACAGGCGAACACCAAAAATCCCCGCAATATGGTTACATAATTATGACCCCATGTTTGCACTGAAAGTGACGCTCGACTTATCATAATTAACTAGCTGGCCGGACGCTACATCAAGACAGCGTTTGATTTCGTGAGCTCCATTATCCTCAGCACGAAAAAAAGAGCAAGCTGTCATCTGTAAAAAATAAGTGCGAAACAGGCGGTGCCCCCCAGGCATCTCTAACACCATGAATATGCCCACACGCCTCCTGTTGATTCAATAACATGGATAGACCTTCAGCGCATACAATGAATAGGTAAGGGGAGAGATGGTATCCTTGCCTTATACCACGGGTAGGATTTACAGCTCATACGGGTTCCCCATTCACCAAAACCTCATAGTGAACCGTAGAAACACATAGCAAAATAAGATCAACCATTCCTTGTGCGAAACCCAACGTAGTGAGCATAGCTGGAGAAAAGCCCACTCCATCCGGTAGTAGGCCTTTGCCATATCTAACTTCAGAGCCGACCATCCAGTATTACCCGCCCTTTTCCTATTAAAAAAGTGACCAATTTCTCCTGCAATTATAACGTTGTCTGATATTAATCTGTCAGGCACAAAAGCAGATTGAGCTGGAGAAATTATAACCTCCAAGCATTCCTTGATCCGATTCGCCAGGACCTTTGCAAATACTTTACACGCAACGTTACACAGTGCAATCGGGCGCAAATCCGTGACACGCTCTGGACATTTCTTCTTCGGAATCAGTACGACATTCGTGTCGTTAATACCTGATGGCAGACAGCGAGTGGTAAAACATTCTGTGACAAACTTTGTAAGATTCGCCCCAACCACTGACCAAAAAGATTGATAGAAAGCAGGCAACATACCATCCGGCCCTAGGGCCTTGTCAAGAACCATGGAAAAAACTGCATTTTTTACCTCCGTAAGCTCAATCGAACGCAACATTCTGCTGTTCATCTCTTGCGTAACACAACTCGGTAAACTGCTAAGTAAATCCGGGCTGCAATTAGAGGATAGGAAAATATGACGGTAATAGTGAAGAATTTCTACATGCATGGCCAACCCCTCCAACCAATCACCCGAGGTATTTTTAATCCGGTGAAGATGATTAGTTTTCTTCCTCTGACTTGCGAATCTATGGAAGTACTTGGTATTTAAGTCCCCATCCTTCAACCACAACTGGTTAGACCTTTGACGTCAGTAAATCTCCTCTTGGGCCAATAATACCGAGAGGTCTTTTTCCAAACTTCGAAATAGTCGAACATCATTCATGCTATTGCAGTTACGTAAGGCCTCTAGTTTGTCGTGAAACCACTAGACCTTTTTACCGAATTTGCGAAAGTGTTCACTCCCCCACCTCCAAAGAGCTTGACCACACGTGGACAAGCGGAGCTGGAAGTCTGACCCCAAAGACTGAAACCAAGAGGACTCGACAATATCTCGGCTTTGCGCTTCAAGAAGCCATGCGGCTTCAAACTTGAACTCCTGCCCACACGACGAACAGGCTGCCGTTTCAAATCCATAAAGAGAGCACTATAGTCAGAAGAGATTGTCAGGAGATTAGCAACCGTAGATTCCCCATACATGTCTCGCCAATCAGAGGAAGCAACAGCACGATTAATGCGCTCTTCCACCCAATGGTCTGAACCTCTGCCCCTCTCCCAAGTATATTTGTAGCCCAACATCCCAAGGTTAGACAAGTCACAGTCTTGGAGAGCCTCGTTAAAGCCTCTAATAAGACCATCTGGATGAGCAATATGATCTCTCCTTTCACTATGATCTGCAATATCATTGAAGTCTCCGATCACCATCAAAGGAAGATTTGATCGAGACCTGAGCTCCGGCAACATACTCCAAGCTTGATGCCGACGAGATCTCTCCGGGTACCCGTAGAAACAAGTGAGACGCCAGGGAGATTCCCCAGCCAACGTCACAGAGATATCAATGTAATTTGCCGAGTATCCTAAAAGTGTGGCCGTATCAGAATTACGCCACAGTAGAGCCAACCCTCCTCCCATGCCAACCCTGTCCACAAAGAACAAGCCTTCAAAATCCAAACGAACTCGTAACCTTTCCAACTGAGCAGACCATGCTTTCATCTCCATTAAAAAAACAAAGTTTGGGCGCTGCATGGACACAAAGACCATCAATTCCCAAATTGTCCGAGGACCGCCCAAACCTTGGCAGTTCCAACTAAGTGTACTCATTGGGATGGGCGGGTCTGGACCACCGAACCCGCCAACGACAAGTTTTATGAGTTGTCACCCATTTGAACATCAACATCAACCGATATCATACCATTAGAGTGATCTCCTCGGCGTCTCATAAGTTCCCCCTGCATGGGACTCGATTCCTTGACCTAGGTAGGATGATGAGTTGGAATCGCTGGAGTAGAAGGCACACAAACCGCAACAGCCCGCAGCTCTGTAAGAAGCCATTTCGCACCCACCGGCTTAACAGGTTTACGAACGCCAGCTCTCAACCACGCACCGTAGGGATAGTCCTTCGCCTCAATCCCTTGTTCATAAACTTTGCGACAAAAACGCTCAGAGTGACCTATCAAGCCGCAACAGAAACAAAAAGTATTCAGCCTTTCATACTTAAAAACAACCCACTGGAACAAGCCATCACGCATGCGGAGTTTCATTCTCCTCTTGAGAGGATCGCTCAATCGTAATGAAACCCTAATACGAATAAAACCTTTCCAGTTACTACCAAAATTGTGGGGATCCACTGTCTTAAACACGCCAACATAGTTTCTAATCTGTTCAATGAACTCCGCATTATCAAACACCATGGGCAAATTATAGATCTAGACCCAAAAATCACTAGAGTCCAAAGTAACATCTTCAGGGCGAGTATTCGGGGGGACTTGTTTGCAGACCAAAGTGTTGTTTTCAAAGGACCATGGACCCTCATCCAAAACTCTCTACATGTCACGCTGATGAGGAAACTGGAACACGAACAAACAGTCGTTAAAGGGAACAATCCGAACGCCCATCACAGGTTTCCAAACCGACGCCATCGTCTGTTGCATATGCTCAATCTTGATGGTACGATCAGTGAGAAAACGTCCCACGAGTTCAAAATATGTAATACTAGCACTTGCATAAGCATGGGAAGGCGCTTCTAACCCTCCCGAATCTTCTTCATCAAGCGAGAGAAACGCACAACCCTCTTCGAACTCACTAACATCCATGACGGACAACCAAACAAAGCGACTAGGAAAGAACAGGTTTGGACACTCCAAGAGGCCTGTCGGAAAACAAACGAGATGAAGAACGAAAAAAAACCCTAGAAGCGGCTAGGGAGAGAACTCTCTACGAAACCCTAGAGAGAGAACCACTTTTATTACAAGTTTTTATAATTAAATTTTCTAAAGTTATAGTTTAATAACAAAACTTTGGAATTAATATCTGATTGGGTTCCTCGACTATGAGGACTTCATCGAGTTGGTTATAGCCTTCCAATTTTACACAATAAAGTTCCTGATTTTACAATTTTTAGTCAACTTAGTCCTATGTTAAATCATATATTAGTTGGCTGTCAAAAGTGAGGGTAAAATTGTAATTTCATAAGCTTCTTCTTCATTTATCCTCTCCTCCATGGTTGCTCTGCTTCGCTACATTTTTTTTGGGGTAAATGTGAATATATATTCCAAATAATGAAACAAAATTGTACAATCTACACTAGGGCATACCCTAGGAAAATATCCATGATAGTTGTAATCTCAAAAGATGTTACAACCCTAAAGCAAAGATGCTAAGCAAATAATTAGGCAAAAGAGAACCAACATGGTTGGCGTGGTGGTTTAGCATCTCGTCCCTTAAGCATGAGGTTGGGGGTTCAATCCCCACCCATGTGAATGTAGCAAACCATTCTCCTTGGGTAAGCAGATGTTATCCCAAGCAGCATACACGCTTTCCTCCTACCATCCCAAAGGAAGTTCCTTAGTTCACCGGGCAATGATTACATTGATTTAAGTTGGGAAGTTCCATGGTTCACCGGAGCCGCAATGATTACATTGATTTAAGTCCACCACTACAAAGGCAGCCCCCAAAGCTCAACCAACTCCCCAGTCGTTGCGGTGTAGTGGGGCCCACCACCAAAATGTCATGACAAATACTCAAGGACAAAATTGAATATTAACTCCAAAACTTTGTAAAAAAAAAATTAATCAAGTTCCGTAACAAGTTTTATTTGTTTTCTTATTGAACACTAATTTCATTTCAAAAAATTATTTAGTTTTATTTACAACAATTATTTATATTTATTGCATTGATACATTTATATTTAATTTTTTTATTTTTAATATTTATTTACCAACTACCATGTAGTGGGATGACACATCTGTTACCATCCTAAATGAGTGGTTGCAAGATCCAATCTCGGTGGTGGACGCATTGATTCTTTAAAAGAACAAATACCAGGTGGGCGCATTGATTCAACTGGCT
>NXFB01000197.1:4507-23527 GCA_002525835.2 Ipomoea batatas | reverse complement strand
ATTCAGAAGACGACAGTATTGGCCTGCCATCTTGGCGCAATGTATATAGCTGAGCTTTGTGTAGAACATCTGGGTGTCCCCCTTCCAATAAATATTTAAAAAAAAAAAAACAATCACGTATGTTTCAAAAAAAAAATTCTTTTAATTAGTTATATGCAATATTATGACAAACATATACTCCGTAAATCAATTCAAGTCATAACATTTTTCTTTTCCTAATTTGAAAAGTTTATTAGAATTGTGTCTAACGTGTCAAGTTTTAGTATTACAATTTATTTTTAGTTTCTAAAGTCTATTGGGTATTATATTTTGTTTTATGGGAAAATGCGGCGTCGGTATTTAAAGATGAAGTATATATGTAAGTCTAGTTATCAAAGGATTCAGTTCAGGTTGTTCAAGAAGACTAATAGATATTCTAAAAAAATAAAACTTGAAACTTAAAATTTGAAACTTTGTGATTACTCGACTAACAGTTTGATCAACTTATCTAAGACTAGTTACTAGTCCAATGCTTGGTATGTATTTTTAAATTAGTGTTTTAGAATTTATCAAAGTATCAAAGTATCATTCAGTATACTGGTGTATATCAATGCAATATTATTAAATTTTTCATAAAAGTATAGCTACGACCTGTGGTAGAAATATTAGATTTACTGGTGCAACAACAATTCTAGAGGGAAACACCCTCACTAGATAGTACCATAAACATAGTTTTTGCGACACAAAAACATTATTAATTGGCGTGATCCATGCTTCCTCTTGTTGTCATTTCCGTCATAAGTGAATTCTTGATTTGATCTAGTTTCCCAACGTGCTTCACTACAATTTTAGTGCCTTGGCGCAATGCACTTTCAGAAAATATAACCAAATTCTCATTCCCCAAAAAAGAACGATAAGAGGCATAGTTTCTCATTTATGTTGAATATATATTGTAAATTAAGCGTATCGTTGCATAAATGCCCAATGTGTTATCTTAATTAATTGACCAAAGTTTATATTAATTTTTCTTTAAATAACCATCAAAGCAAACTATTATTGCGAAATCAAATCACGAATATAATGAGGGATATCCTACACCTCACAACCAGTATACGAGCAAGAAGCTCTGGCCAGTGAGTGAGCAATCACATTGATGGTTTTCTCAATTGAGTCTACCATTTGTTAAAATAACTTGATAATTTCACCTCTATTAATATTCAATTTAGTCTTCAACTAGAGTAGTTTTATCCAATTTAATCTTCGACTTTGATGGTTTTCTCAATTGAATCATTTGTTAAAATAACTTGATAATTTCACATCTATTAATATCCAATTTAGTCTTTAACTATAGTAATTTTATCCAATTTAGTTATCGATTAATGATTTTACCCAATTTAGTCATCGACTATATTGATTTTTCTCAATTTAACTATTGATTCTAATAATTTAAGACTCAATTAGACAAAACCATCAAAATTGAGGACCTAAAAAGAAATATTTAGAATTAAATCCATAAAAATCAATATAATCGATAGATAAATTAGGTATTAACTCCGTCATCATACTAAAGAGTGTATGCTATTATTAAAAATAAATAAATAAATAAAAACCTCAACCTTAAACCCTCTCTAGATCCCCTCCATTGTTGGAAGTTAGGAACTACATTTCTGAATACCCTATGGCCAGGCGCACGTTAGCCTCCTGCCTCTCCCGTGCTCTCTCCTCATCGCCGTCTTCCGCTTCTCGCCAACGCGTTGTCGTCCCTCTTCTCCTCAACTACCATCATCAGCTTCAGCCGCAGCATTCTGTCCAGACCCGCGGCAAGACAACCGGCCCCGGATATTCACCCCTGAACGATCCATCACCGAACTGGAGCAACCGGCCCCCCAAAGAGACAATTCTACTGGATGGCTGCGACTACGAGCATTGGCTCATCGTCATGGAGTTCCCCGACCCGAAACCCTCTGAGGAGGATATGATTAATGCTTATGTCAAAACCCTAGCTTCTGTAGTTGGAAGGTATTCGCTTTATTTTCGTGTTAATACCCAATTTAGTGCTTAACTAGTTTTTCTTGATTAGTTCTAAACAACTCTTTGTGCACAATTAGGTCATCAAGTTTGACGGTTTTGCTCAATTAAGTCTATGTTAAAATGGCTTGGTAATGTCCCAATTTAGTCTATCAACTATACTAATTTTACCCAAGCTAGTCTTCTTCCATGTTCAACCTTCATCAGTTGTGAGATTATATGAATTGATATAAATTATCAAATAGATCAATTATTTTGAAAGTGATTCTTAAAGGAGGGAAAAAACTAGCATAAGATTCTTGTTTGGTAAATGGCTGTTAGCTGATTGGGTTAAAAGATATGACTAGTTGATAACATTAGCTGATTGTAGAAATGTGTTTGATATAATATTTTCCCTCCAAAAGCTAATTGAAAAAGTTGCTTTGAGCAGCTTTTTTTATTTTTAGCATTTTGGAGTTACAAAAAGCTTATTAACCAAACACTTATATTGATTTTTTAACTAAGTCAAATAGCTAATAGTGGTCAAATAAGTCAAAATTGGCTGATAAACTAACTATTTTACCAAACAGGACCAATACCAAACTCATAGCACTAATAACAGCAGTTTTATTTCCTTTTCCTTCTTTCAAGTGCATAGATTACGGAAGTTGAGTTCTTGGTGAGCCAGATCGGTAGAAGAGTGTCGTGCTCTCTGGCACGCATGATTTTGTAGCCCTTTTGACATAATAGTCAGGTCTTTGTTGCTATGTGTTCTTTATGTGTCCCACTATGGACTTTGCTAATTTTGCCCGCAAGCTACCTTTTTAGAATCAATTATGATGAAGGAATTTTGGTTGAATGGAAACAATTGCAGAGGAATATATATATATGTCAGGTTCTTTATGTTGATGGTTAGTGGTTGTTTCTTGATATGCAGTGAAGAGGAGGCCAAGAAAAAGATTTACTCTGTCTGTACAACAACATATACTGGCTTTGGTGCTTTGATTTCTGAAGAGCTTTCCTACAAAGTAAAAGGTATGCATCTTCTTGAATTTGGAGGTATATTAAGATCATTTGTATTTCAGGGTTTCAAAATTACTTCTCCAACTGCTTTTGTTGCATCTTCAAGCTTTCTTTATTTATTTCAATTCATTTATCTTATGAATTATATTTGCTCTGTTCTTTATAACTTGCTGTTCAGGCTTTTACGTTTTAAGCATCGATATTTTAGTTTTTCCTTAGGTTAATCCTACTGGTCACCTGAACTTAACTACAAGGTTATAGATTGTTTCAAGACATGCCCGCCAAATCATAGGTATTAGGAGTAGTTCAAACTGTTTTTAGGAACTGACTTTTCAGACGAGCTATTTAAGTGCAAACTTAATGCCATTATTGTTAAGGAAATCCATGACGCATCCTTAAAATGGCAGGAGTTGGGGTTTAATTCATATGCTCAAGGAATCTTCGGTTTTATATTTGCAATTAGATCTTACTGTATACTGGTTTCATATTTTTAATGACTAATCTAGACTTTGCTTGTGTTAAATAGGTCTACCTGGTGTCTTATGGGTCTTGCCAGATTCGTATCTTGATGTTCCTAATAAGGACTATGGAGGTTTGACTTATCAAAACTCTGGCTTTTAACTAATAACTAAGCAATTCTTCCCTTGAAATTTGTGTGTTCATCAGTTTATTGTTTTCATGGATTCTCATTTAGGAGATTTGTACGAAGATGGGAAAGTCACCCATCGGCCACAATACAGATTCACTGAGAGGCAAAATAATATGCCCCGGTCCCGACCACGATATGATAGACGTAGAGAAACAATGCAGGTCAATAGACCTGTGCAAGGAAACACTCGGGCATCTAACTAGCAAGCTCACAGCAGTCGAGCCCTGTGGCTGTGGGTGAATAGAGTGGTGGAGGTTCCAATCTTAATCCTAGACAATCTTGTGGGAACAATGCCTAAAAGTATGGTTTTTCTCGCCCCAAAGCCAAATCCAATACCCCTTGCTCCTAAATACAATCGGTATTGCTGTTTCTTTGCACATGAAATTATATGTAGTTGTAGAACTTTTGGTGTCATTTGAATGTCCCTTGGATTTTTTGTGACAAACACTCTTCCTAATTTATATATGGAACTATGTGGTGAGGTTTATTGTCCCCAGTTGTGATGAACTATGAAGGGAAATGTTAATGCGTTTACTAGTATTCTTTTTCTAAAGAAAGGGAATATATAGAATACAAGTATTTTCAATTTAAAAACTAAAAAATTGAGAATTTAAAATTGAAGAAAGAAAAATAGAGAAATAAAATAATATCAGGAATTACATATATCAAATAACGTTGTGCAGCGGAATTGGTGTATTTGCAGCTTGTGGCACATGCCCTGATTGAACATTATCAATCTTGGGTATAATTTCTTTATTTGCATAGTTTAGTCTAGAGTTAATTACTAAAATGGTTCATTGACTATAGCGGAATTATCGATTTAGTCATTGATTTTTTTATCAATTAAGTCCTTCAACTTTAAAAATCTTAATCAGTTTAGTATTCCGTTTGTTTTGTCATTACACATCTGTTAACTCGGGACAAAATTGATAATTTTGCTATAATCAACGGATCATTTTGGTCATTATATATACCATTTTATCTAAAAAGTTAATTATTGAAATGTTCCCTTGAAAGACTATATTGATTAGGATTTTTAAAATTGAGATATTTAATTGGTCAAAAAAAATTAAGGACTAAATTGATAATTTTACTATAGTCAAGGGTCATTTCAATAATTAACTCTTTAATCAATAAACTCCAAATTATATCATCTACACTTTTCGAAGTTCATAAAATTACACAATATTTTTTTATTTATTAACTTATAGATTAGATCTTATTTAAGTTGGTTAAAAAGAAGGGAAAATTGCATCTTTAGTCCTTGAGTTTTAACCAATTTCCGACTTAGTCCCTAAGATATGACCGTATCCGAGTTTAGTCACTCAGTTATTTGCGAAGTGACGAATTTAGTCCCTGGCGTTAATATTCTGCAACCCTTAGCGGAAAACTTAAAAGCAAATTAATAATTGAAGGGTAAAATTGAAATATCAAATTCTAATCCTTTCTTATATCCAAACCCTTACGCTGCCTCATTCATTTCTTCTTTCTTCTACAATCTAAGATGATCTTCTTCCCCAAGCTTTGAAATCTTAAATTCTTCCACTTCCAAGTGCAAAATTTACGGGTAAGTTGTTTGTTTCTCTATGATATATGTTTAATTAAATAATCAATAATTTTCGTATTAATAAATTAATTTATCATTAATTATAGGATGTCATCGTCTTTTAGTTGTGATATTTCATCCTTACCCGAATTTGAGAAAAAATTTCGATGTAAATGTGGTAATTTACTGCCCATCAAAATGTCATGGAGTTATGCTAACCCGGGGAAAAGATGCCTAGCTTGTCCACGTTATGGAGTAAGTTGTTTTATTTTTATTTTTCGAACATGAGTAATTTTTTGTTATTTCTCAAAAAAAATTGTAATTTAAGTTATGTTTTATAAATAGATTTGAAATATTAAAATATGATTTTTCAGAAAATCAGGAGTTGTGGAGTTTTTAGATGGGTTGATATGGATGTGTTTGACCATGTTGCAATGATCATGCGAGGGTTATTAAAACGGCTAGACAAGAATGACACGGAGATTCAAAAATTGAAGTACACAATTGAGAAGGAAGAAATTGAAATCCAAAAACTTAGCTTGAAGGTCATGAAAATGAAGTTTCAAAAGCAAACTGGAGGTGACAATAAGTTCCAATTTTACAAAGGTGTTGCATGCAGTTTGGTGGTAGCAACCATTTTCTTTCAATTTGTGTGCAAAATGCATATCATGGAAAATGAAAATGTAACACTTCTTCAATTAAATTAGGTAGTTATGTGAGCACAATATTGTGTAATGTTAGATTGTGTAATGTATGGATTGACAACAGTGTATAATGTTAGATTGTGTACTGCATGATTTGAATTAAATTAAAGTTACTTTTGAGTTGAATTAAAGTATACTCTCAATTGAAACTAGAAATGAGTAAATATAAAAAAAATACATAATTCATATGTATACTGCTAAATGAAGTAGAAAATTTCCAATTTACACCAAAAATAGTTATATTAATAGACGTTGATCAGCACATGCTATACTGACATTCCAAACAAAAACAATGACAACACCCTAGTTTGATATACAAAAGACCACAAAAAGAAGGCCATCACAGTATTCCAAACAAAAACAATGACATCACTCTAGTTTGATATACAAAACACCACTAAACGAGGGTCATCACAGATTCTTGCCAAATCCATCCTACTTCTTTCTCAGTTTTTGCTTGGGGTGGAGTTGTTTCCTACTTCTTTTCTTTGTAGTTGATATACTTGCTTCTTGTGTGCTCTGAGTATCAAGTGGGGGAGCTTGAGATGTCCTTATAGCCTATTTAATCAAGTAGACATATTAGATCACATATTTAATGTATTTAATGTACTATTCAGATCTCAACTAACCATTTCAACAAGCTATTGTTCACTAGAATCCACATTCAAAGGCTTTTGCACACTGGAATCCATATCTACAGGATGTTTTCACAGTTGATGAATTAGTACGACTTAAACAATTTGAAACGTATTAAGCATTAAAAATGTACTTGTTCTTATTGTTGCTGCGAGTTAAACCCTTCAACATTAGATATAGTTGTATTCTAGAATAAATATACATAACAAGTGTTAGAAAAAAAAAAAACATTAGCAGTATATTGAAAAAACAAAGTGAATTCTTATATGACCTCTTTGGATGCCTTGCATCTTCTCTTGTTGTGTCCATGTTGGCCACAAAGTCCACAATTTTTCTTTTCTCCAATCCTTCCAAGTTTAGTTGGCACAGGTTCCTTCTCAATAGGATTTTTCCTTCTTTAACTTTTTAGGTCTTCCAGACTGGGCTTATATTTTAGAGGCAAGGGTGGTGGTGCTCCTGTTTTTCTCCATCGATCAAGATGAGATGGGCAGAATAGCTGGTTCATAACTCTTCAAATAAGCTTCCACTGAATAAAACTAGTTTGTATACTCTATAGGATCTTGGCCATTTTTAGAAATTGCAGAAATTGCATGTACACAAGGAATGCCTGTCAAGTCCCATCTTCTACGTGAACAAGAACAAGTGGTTAGGTGCACCCTAAACAACTTCAAATCATCATACTCAATCTGCCACCATTCATCATTTGACTTATAAGCAATGTAGCCACCTATTTTCTCATTGTTATGTTCAATGTACAATCTTTAGACAAATCTTTATAGGATTGTTCCTCATCTTATCTCTATTATGTTGCATTCTTTTCATAAGATATATTCTTAAACACTCCATCATGGTTACAATGTGTTTGTCTCTAGCATTCAAGATTGAAGAATTGAAGGACTCACACAAATTGTTCAACAACATGTCAGACTCGGTAGATGAGTCAAAGAAATCTCGATAGAAATGGTGTGGAGACCTTTCACTAACACACTCAGCTGCCTTTGGATTTAGCACTTGCATTGCCTCAATATGCTGCTTAAATTCTGGTTGTGTAGTGGCTTTGCAAGCTGCCCAAAATACTCTATTCAATACCTGACCCCCAAATCCATTTCTAGTGAAATTCTGGTGAAGATGTCTTACACAATTCCTATGTGCAACGTTAGGTAATACCTCTTCAACAACTTGAACCAATCCTTTTTGCTTATCAGATATGAATGTCCAGTCATAAGTGTTACTATAAATTTCCACATCAGATGCAAAGAATTGAAGAAACCATTTTCACGTCTCTTTTGTTTCACCTTCTACAACTGCAAATGCTATTGGAAACATGCAAGTGTTAACATCTACTCCTATTGCAGCTAGAAGTTGCCCTCCTTTTTGGAACCCCTTCAAATGACAACCACCAATATCTGAGCTTGAACCAATGTTTCTAAGCTCATCTTTTAATTCCACACAATCTTTATCCCCTTCTAGATCAATATGATTTGATCCATCACTAAGAATATTAGGTGTGGATGAATTTTCAACATCAGGATTTTGCTCATCATCATTGCCTTCATTCATAGACTGAAATATTCTCCCCCCACAGAATCTGATATCTCAGTTTCACCCCCTTTCACTAGTTCAACTGCATTTTCAACATTAACATCAACTTCATCATCCCAATTTAACTCCAAATCGCCACCTTCATCTAGCCAATCAAAACCATCTTCACCCACATTCTGCTCTCCAACTACAATATTGCTCTTACCACCATTAACTTCATCTTCAATTCACAAAGACCAACCAACTACTACATCATCAGTATGTTACTTAGTTTCTAGATGTTCAACTACTATTTTTATATAGACAAAATACTGAATGATATGCAAAAAAACCATTACACATTGCATAACTTATATAATTATAGGCTTTCTTCAATTCGTTCTTCTTTTGGCAGACATACATGGCTTTAGCAAACATACATACATGGCTTTACAAACAAAAATTGCTTTAGCAGTAAAATAATAGTCATTCCCTCTCACATGGACCACACACTTACATAAACATAACAACTCAGACATGGGCCTCAGCACATTCGCACAACAATAAATAAGCTTTAGCAAACATATATATATACAGACAAAACCCACTTTAGTAATAAAAGAATAGTCATTCGCCCCTCACATGGACCACACATTCACATAAACACAACAACTGAAACATGGACCCAGGCACCCAGCACATTCACACATAAAAAACCACAACTCAAAAGTTATTAAAACTCCGATTTCACAAGAACACTTACACGTGGGTGATCGATTTGTGCCCAACAAAGTTGTAGAAGTCATTTTAGTGTAGAATTTGTTCTCCTTTTGAGTTGCGAACTACGCTTTCTTCCTATGATAAGCTTTGAATTCTTCTTCTTACATTTTAATTAGGTTTTGTCAATTTGGGGGAAAAGGGTGCACACTGACTTATGTTGTCAAAATGGAAAATATCTTTTATTTTGGGGAGAACAGATTCTAATAAATAAAAATGGATAATAAGTTTTATTTATTTAATATTTTACTTTTTTACCCCTTAAATTAACAGTGTCAACATAACAATAACGGTAGGGATAAAAAACGCCACTTGGCTCATAACCGAGGGACTACAAATGGATACGGTCATAACCAGGAACTGAGTCGTCACTACGCTAATAACTTAGAGACCAAATATGCCATTTTCCCTAAAAAGAATATAAGTCAGCTTGTTACTATTTTTGGTTTAGATGCCTTTTTTTACTTTCCCTTCAAGTACATTTTTGAAAAAAATAATATGGACCGAAAGCTGGATGCTTACCTTATTATTATGAAATGAAAAGAAGAAAGGGCTTCGAGAACCTAAACAAAAATGCAGAAGTGCTGCTGTCGGTATTGGAAACGTCCTTATTTCCTCGATTCATTCCGTGGCGCGAAATCCATCATTGGCTAAACAATTATTTGGTTATGCCATTTTTGGCTTTGCTCTAACCGAAGCTATTGCATCCTAGTAAACTTCTGGGGATAGGTCGAATAACTATATAAAGAAGAGTTGTTAACTGATCAAGTAACTAAGCAAGACGAATCTCTTTCTCTTTCTATACTACGAAATTTTGAATTTTTCTTTTTTTTTTTGTTAGACCACGAGGTGTCTTGAGTAAGTCCTAACTGTAGGAGGCACCTTTAAATCCATACCATTCTTAAATTAATTATCATTCGCACTGGTCAGCCCAATTAAGGGGCAAAGTGTTGGTCATATTAATTTTTCTATACGAGAGGGGGTTTTGAACTCTCGACCTCTCTAAGTGGTGAGAGTGTACAACCACTCATGTCAACCAAGCTGGTTAACAAGTAAACTCTTTTACTTGCACACTCACAAAGTATAAAACTTATTCAATTATATAGAGTTTATTACCGAAATGGTCCCTCTACTATCATGAAATTACCAATTTGGTCCTCGACAAATTTTCGCGCCCAATTAAGTCCTTGACTATGAAAACTTTAACCATTTTGGTCCTCTGTTTGGTTAGGCGTTAGTAGTCCGTGAAATAGGAGGGTATTTAAGTAATTTGGCATGATAATGTCATTATTACTTTCTTATTTAATGGATGAACCCTATTTCAATCAATTCACGCTACATACTGGTTTCTCTGCCTCTCAAATAACGTTCAACAATTGCACAAGGATATTGCAGATATGCAAGGTAAGAATGCCAACAGTGACGAGAGTTCTTGTCGTTCACGAGTTTACTATGGAGAGGAAATATCTATATCTTATTATCAGTGTGGTCAAAGGTTGAAGGTGCGGACATCGTAGACGGATCAAAACCCGGGAATAAGGTATTGAGATTGTGCATATGATAATCAAGTGAGTAGTATTGATCTTTTTTTGGGTATACTGATTTATTTTTTGTACACAGGGGAGGGGTGTTGGTGGTTGTGGATTTGTGAGATGGTTTGACCATCCAATTTATTCAAGATCCAAGATACTTATTCCTGGGCCGCTAAGAAGAATAAATCGGAATGACCAAGAAATTGAAGTCCTAAAAGCGAAGATTAGAGACATTGAGAGTACTAAGGCATCAAATTCCAGTGTGAAAATTAAAATTATTATGGTTATTGTATTTGTTTTTGTAACAATGTTAGTGTTTAGTAGTTGGCAGTTCAAGGCTAATAGTGTTGGTGTTAAAAAGCTTATTTTAGCTTAACACTGTTGGGATGTAAGAATGGTAAAAAATTGCCAAAATTTTGTAATGAATGCTCAATGAGATTGGTTGTGAATGTTGAATTTAAGAATGGTATTGAATGCTTAATGTTAGAATCGTCAAAAACTGCCAAAATCTGCCAAGCTGCCAAAAATATATCCATTCATTAATTGGCCAAAACACTAAAATCCATACAATTTTGTAGGCTTGCCCTATTGCAGTAACATAGTGCCAAAAACTACACCATTGTTCCATTCAAAACTGGCCAAAACACTAAAATCCATACAATTATGTAGGCTTGCCCTATTACAGTAACATAGTGCCTAAAACTACACCATTGTTCCATTCAAAATTGGCCAAAATATATCCATTCAAAAACTACTGCATTGTTCCATTCAAAAGTGGCAAAAATCTATCCATTCAAAAAATACAGCATTGTTCCATACATCCTAGTCTATATCAATTGGGGCATTACTGTTTCCACCATGTTTGGACTTAAACATCACAATTGATCTTGTCTTGTATTTCCGGCCAATAACAATCCTTGATTTGGTCATTCCCAATGACTTATGTGTCTTTGCTTTGGGTGCCCTGGCTGCATTGGATGGAGGATTTGTTTCATCAACTTGATTGCCCTTGCTACCATGAACTATGGTCTTTCTACTTTTTGGAGGTTGGCCATAACTTATCCTCACACCATGGGAAGTAAGTTTCGTTCCTTCATGTTGATTGTTATAAACTTTGAGTCCTACAAGGTAATTTATGCAATCAACAAGAGTCTAAATAAACTAAATAGACTACTACAATAACTCCAAATTTTGTTGAAATTATCTTCAAGCCCACCCTTGATTTCTTGCTTAGCAAACTCCATTGCCTTGTAGGCTTGCCTTTTAGTTAAGGAATGGTGTCCACTAGTACAAACTGTCTCTCTAAATTCCTTTATCTTCCAATTACTATTTCCTACAATTTTTGCCTTCCATCTCTTTGAGCAAATGATGAAGTAATAAACTTATTGTCATCCACCCATGGACAATTAGTATGCTCATCATTCAGAACGGTCACCCTCCATAAGCCTTCATCAGGATCTTTTCTACATGTAACTTGCCACTTACAATTCACTTGGGTACATACAGCTACACACCTTACCTTATCATTCTTTTTAAATTTCAGCTCTTTTCCATATTGTATAGCATATGTTTTCAGTGCAGTTTTGAAATCATCTTTAGCTAAAAAGATCTAACAAAGGAGATAGCAGATCAAGAAGGGAGGATTTGGCCTAACAGATTCACCCAAATTCACTTCACCGTTAGATAAATCTACCTCACTATTTGTAGGAAATTGTTCTGCAACTTGAGTTGTTGGAATTTCAACATTTCCCCCACCTACATACTCAACTTCTAGATCTATATACTTCACAAACTCAGAATCATCAATTGCAGCCTGCTCAATCTCATAATCACTATCTTCAAACTTGTCTAACTCATCTTCTAAATAATCTCCACTGTCATATTCTTCATCTGTACTCTCAACTTCTCCAACCACTGCTTCATCAATCTCAAAAGCTTCTATCTCAACTTCACTTCTCTCATGCTCTCCAACCACTCCTACAATAACCCAAATCTCCAATACCTTAGGCCTTACAATAGAGTTCACCAAGTTCCAAGCCTCTAAATCTAATACTCGATGAGCTCGCTCTATCAATTCACTATCAGTCTTAGCAAAGCACCTACATCCTTCTTTTTTATATCACAATTGTTCAACTTTTTCCCATAACATCATTATTCTTCGTTCGTCATAATCCGAGTCAGAAAACCACCTAACATTGCCCCCCACATATTTAGGTGGGTTACCAATCTCTATCCTACCACCATGCCTTAATTCAACTTTGAAAGTATTACTATCTTGACCACCTGCTGTAAAGAATACATAAAGTAACACCACAAATGTATTAACTTTAAAATTAACACCTATTGTAAAGAATATATGATGAGAGTTCAACACAGTGAATTAGATTATTCAGTTACAATACAAATCCTATATCACTAAGGATACCTCAAGACTCTCCTATACAATAGGGAAACCTAAGTCAAATAAATACACACCACATAACACACTAACCATATAATACAAATAATAATAATGTTACTACTAATATTACTCACACACCCCCTCAAGCACAAGGTTTGTCAGCAACAACATTGAGCTTGTTCCTGAGAGTCCCAAAGCGCGGAGTAAGCAGCGACTTTATGAAGATGTCGGCTAGCTGATCATTCATAGAGACGAAGTTGACCACAAAGTCCCCAGAAGCAACCTTGTCCCATACGAAGTGATAGTCAATTTCGACATGCTTGGTTCGAGCGTGAAAATTTGGGTTAGCAGCAAGATACACAGCACCAAGATTGTCAAACTACAAGGTTGCTGGACTGCCAGTGTGCAGGCTTAGTTCCTATAACAACGAAACAATCCACGTGACATCAGCTGCAACATCAGCCAGGCCTTTATACTCAGCCTATGTCGAGGAGCGAGCCACTATGCGTTGCTTGCAGGAAAGCCATGAGATGAGATTGGAACCCAAGAATGCTGCATAACCACTGGTTTACTTCCTGTCTACCAGACACCCTACCCAATCTGAATCTGAATATGCATATGCATGAATATCATATGATGCTAACGTAGTTAGTCGCAAACCGTAGTCCAAGGTTCCTTTGACGTAGCGTAAGACGTGTTTGAGTAGGCCTCAATGATCATTGGTGGGATTGTGAGGTACTGTAAGGCCCCTACTATATGCCGATATTGTGTGGGGTTGTCAAAAGACTTAGTCGATGGGCTTACAGCCCGTGTTACAGCAGCCGGGGTTGCTAGTGATTTGCAGTCAGACATACCAGCCCGGGTTAAAATATCACCCATATAGCACCGTTGACTAAGAATAAGGTCATTGTCGTTGTGTAGGGTCTCGATGCCGAAAAAGAATGCCTATTTGCCTAGATCCCTAACCTTGAAAGTTGAGGAGAGCCGCTAGAGAAGTGTGTCTATTAAGGTGGAGTCATTGCCCATCATTATTATGTCGTCCGCAAAAACACGTGAGATGCCAACTGTGTAGTGAAACAATGATACATTTGTCTTGGACGCCGAGAACCCGCGAAGACTAAGTAGTCATGCAACCGTTTAAATCAAGCCACCGGTGCTTGTTTGAGCCCGTAAAGAGACCGCTGCAGATGACATACATGATCCGGATGTTTGGGATCCTCGTACCCCGGAGGCTACTTCATGTAGATTGTTTCTGCCAAGTGACCATTGAGAAAATCATTATGCACGCCAAGCTAACAGAGGGTCCACCCGTTGACACCGCAAGAGAGAGAAGTATACGCACCGTGGTCGGTTTGACCACAGGACTAAAGGTGTCGAAGAAATCCTCACCGGCGACCTGGTTAAACCCTTTGGCAACTAGGCAGGCTTTGTAGCGTTCAACTGTATCATCTGCGTTGCGTTTGGTGCAAAAAAACCATTTGCACCCAATAATATTCATACGCGGGTCCGCCGGTACTAGTCGCCAGTTGGAATTGTGGAGCAGGGCATTGAACTCTTGATCCATGGCATCACACCATTGTGTGTGGCCTACAGCTTGGGGATAACACGTCGAATCTGCAGTGGCATTAAGAGCATAAAACCGCTCGCCCGTTCCTCGAGTCATGTGCCATAGCCGCATGATATGTCCCCGTTTAGGAGGTTGAGAGTGAATTGAGTTAGTCTCAGTAGGGGCAGTAGCTGTTGGACATTCTAGCGCCAAGGGAGTAGATACCTAGGCTATGGGCTCGGCCTCTTGTAGAGGTGGGGGCTAAACAGATGTTGCCACAACTCCTGATCCCCAAGGTGGAGTGGAATCTAGGTGCTGCTGTTGTCCTGAATAGGTGTTACTGAAAAAGGAAAAACAGATTCATCAAAACTAACATGGCGACAAATAAAAGGTTTTTCCAGTGGTTAGGTCCATGCAACAATAACACCTAAATGACGTGGGGTAACCTAGGAAGACACAGGGCGCCGATCGATACTCTATCTTGTGCCGGTTGTATGGCCTTAGATATGGATAGCACCGACACCCGAATACTCAAAGAAAACTGTATGGTGACGGGGATTTATATAGGCGATAGTACGGGCTTTCAAACTGTAGGGAAGAAGTGGGGAGGTAATTTATTAGACAGGTAGTTGTTTCAAACGCATAGTCCCAGTATTTTTGGGGAACTGAGCCTTCAGCGAGAATAGTTAGGCTGGTTTCAACAACATGTCGATTCCGGCGTTCAACTCTCCCATTTTGCTCATGCTTGTAGGCACAAGATTGCCTGTGGATAATCCCGAGTGATTCAAATGTCTTATGTAAACAACGGTATTCACCCTTTAAGTCAGACTGTATAGACTTGATAGAACGCGAAAATCGACGTTCTACCATCACATGAGACATCTCAAATATTTTATAGATGTCCGATTTTAACCGTAAGGGATAAAACCAGCAAAAAAAGGGAGTAGTCATATACAAATAATACAAAATAGTAAAAACCCGAACCAGAAATAACAGGCGTCGGGCCCCAAATATCCGTATACAATAAGTCTAAAACATTCGAACTGGAAGTAATAACCCTATCTAACGGAAACCGACTAGATTTGCCTAATTGACAGGCAGAGCACATTGTCAACGAACTGGATTTATTTGTGGTAACTGGACAGCTCTGATACCAGATGAGATTTCAACACAGTGAATTAGATTATTCAGTTACTGTACATATCCTATATCACTAAGGATACCTCAAGACTCTCCTATACAATAGGGAAGCCTAAGTCAACTCAATACACACCATACAACAGACTAACCATATAATACAAATAATAATAATAATGTTACTACTAATATTACTCACATATATAGAGTAACAACACATATAAAATTAATAAAGCTATTGCACTGGATGTAAATGGTCCCCATGTGCTTAAAGATATTGAATTTAAAGACAAAATGGACCCCATTACAAACAATATTCAAACAACACAAATGCAGACACAATTTTCTAGTCAATGGTGGTCCCCATTCCATTAAAGCTACTACAATTCAACAACCTAAAAGCTACTGCAACAGACACATTTTCCAGTATAACTCACATTATTTCCCTAGTAATACATGCAAATACCTTAAAGCTACTGCAATTCAAACTACTGCCACACATCCCCTAGTAATTTCACCTTTATCCCTCTACCCATTACCCAATAATGTCACCACAATAACAAAAAAAGGTTACTATGCATACAAAACTGTTACAAATTTGTACAAACAAACACAAAAAGAATCTCAACTTACTAGTTGCAAGTGTACCTATCGACGCACTTGAACCAGAAGCTTGCATTTCCCTGTGAACCCGCACTTCAACACACACTAGAACACGAACTACAACCCGGACCTTTCGAACTGGAAAATTGCTACCACTTTACACAAGTTTCGCCGGTTGTTTCGCTTTACGAATCCTCGACGATTTACACTTTAGGTTAAACAAATTGGGGATTTTTCCCCTTATCTGTAAACAGACCACGCGGGCAGTCTGGGCTGTCGGTTATCATGCAAAATTACTTGAATACCCTCCAATTACACAGACTACTAACGGTTGACCAAACGGAGGACCAAAATAGTTAAGGTTTTCATAGTCAAGGACTAAATTGGGCACGAAAATTTATCGATGACCAAATTGGTAATTTCGCGATAGTCGAGAGACTATTTCGGTAATAAACTCTTTGCTAAACTTGATAGTGGATGACCAATTTATAAATTTTGCTATAGTCGAGGGACCATTTTGGGTATTAACTCTTTTCTAATACTTTTTTCCCAAATCTCTTTCTTTATTTTTTTTCTCAACCCTCATTCTTCTTCCACTTTTTCGCAGCCCCTATTCTTCATCTTGTTTTTCCCAGGCCCCATTCTCGCTACTACAAAAAGTAACATTTAATTTCGATCATATAACCTCATTTTTTACCAAAATCGATGTCAAAACAATAAATTATTTTATAATTTTTAAAGAACATTTTTAACGTTAGTTTGTTTTTTTTAAATAATACTCGACATCATAAACTAAGTATTTGATGCATTTAAGTGGTGATGGTAAAAAGAGGGTGAAAATGTCGTTCCGCTGAGGATTGAGGCTATGTCACGTACTTATATGAATTGCTAAATCCTAGGCACTAATGTTTTGGAATTTAGAAGGATCCAAGCAAATTATGATTGAGAATGGAAAGTAAACTAATATTTTTGGGTTTTTAATATAAAGGAATGCAAATTAAGTATGGATTAACTATATGATAAAAGAATGGGCCCAAATTAGGGATATTGCTTTCTTGATGCAGTAACAATCTCAGAATTAGGGAAAAAACAATTCACCGATATATGGCAATGCACAAAAAAATTCAAGTTTAAGCTACGATAGTAATCAATAAACAAGAATTGGAGTAGAATTGCCCCACTTTCGTGATGTATCAATCCTAACCTTGAAACACAAAAGCATTATAAGCCCCAATTCACCCCTATTTTCATAGAAGGAAAATTGGGTTTGAAATTGGTTAGACTTGAGTCTTTCATCCAACTTTCATTGAGATAAAAGCCTCTCCAAAACAACCTAACAATTGCTACACATCAATCACTAACAAGAGGAATTAACAATCCAATTCAAACATTAAACCCTAGGTACATAATTTATCCCCTTTATGCAATAATCAAATACCTAGCATCAAGAATAGCAACAGAACCCTAATCTAAACCCAAAAGCTAACTACTCACACATTATAGATATAATAAATTAAGCAAGGGTAAAGTAAATCTCCATCAACATTGCAAGAAGTCTGAAAATAAAAGGAATAAAGAGTAAGGGAAACTTCTCTATTGAAGAAGAAGAAATCTTGGTATAAATACACTCCAATCCGCAATTAAAAGCTTGAAAGTAAGTAATTCAATGTAAAACTTTGCTAATCTATGCTAGGGAAATCTGAAGAAAAGAGAAAAAATATGCTAAAGTTTACTAGGGTTCGGAATCCCCCAAAAGTGTAGAAAATCGCGCCTTAAATAGAAGACAAACAAACCTCACGGCCTCCCTCACGACCGTGTACTGGGTCATGAGGGAGTCGCGATCGGGTGGCGATTCTAGTGGCCTCATGGCCACTCACACAACCGTGTGGCTCCTTCTTTGTTTGTTTCTTGCCCAGTTCGTGCTCCGTTGTTCCTATCTTTCTTGAGTGGGTTCCTTAGCTTCCAAAATTTATCGAATAAGCTCCAAACTACTTCCTTTGCTACTCGTTGTGGACAATTACACCTTTGAACAACATAACACACAAACGAGTCTCAATTCCCACTAAAGTAAAGACATTTTGTATTGAAATAAGGAGTAAATAATGGTTCAAAATCAGAGATATCAGTATTGAAAAAAAATGAATACAATATATGACGTCAATTTTTATCAAACTGACGTTGTATATTGTAACTATTTTTTAATTTTAATTTTTAGTATACGACGTCGATTTTCAATAAAACTAACGTCATATGCTGATGAATTTCTTTTTAAATACGATGTCAATTATTTACCAAACTGACATTGTATAGCTAAATTATTATTTTTTAATAACTATACGACGTTGACTTGTTATAAAAGCTGACGTTGTATAGTATTAATTTTTTAAAAAATATATTAAAAACCTACGGTGTCGACTTTCTATAAAAGCCGATGTCGTAGGTATACGAAATTTATAAAAGAATACTAGATATGATGTCAATTATTTACCAAATCGACGTTGTATAGCTAACTTAATTCTTTTTTAAAAACTATTCGACGTTGACTTTTTATAAACGTCGACGTCGTATAGTATTAATTAAAAAAATTATTAAAAACCATGAGGATTATGGTCAACTTTGTTAACAAGGCACAATCGCTCTTTATTGTATTGGTTGTGATAGTGCAATCCTCTTAGAGATTAAGGAAAAGAGTGGACGTAGGCTGACTTTAGCCGAACCACTTCAAAAATCTCTCTCTCACCTATCTCTTTACATATTACAGTTTACTTTCAATTCATAACCTACCAAACCTAAAGTTTTAAAGAGAAAAATGTGTGCAAACAAATTTTAAAAAGGGATAACAATTATTTTTCCGCTGCATTACTTTGAAAATGTTTTAAAAAATTATTCAAGTTTATTCACTCTTCTCTAGACTTAACCCCTACTAATAGGGGTGTGTGTGTGTATATATATATATATA
>NXFB01000196.1:82480-94554 GCA_002525835.2 Ipomoea batatas | reverse complement strand
AGGTTTACGGTTTCAGTATTAGATAGAAAAAGTCTCAATCATTTTAAAGGGTTTATTATGCTATGAACATGTATATTTATGAAGTGTTGTAGGGTATTTATGCATCTTTCATATGCATGTTAATTTAAGCTTTTTTTTTCTTTGTTTTTGCATTCCATTTTTTCTCGTGTTGTTCCTTTAGCAATGGTGAATATGTGAAAGCAGGGCTGGCTGAATTGGAGCATTGGTGCTACACTGCAACTGATGAGGTATTCCCAATCCAATGTTACGTTATTTTACTCTATATTTTTCGCAATTCTGGTGAAGTCAGTGTAATAATGAGAAAAATAACAGTATGCAGGTCAATCTTGGGATGAGCTAAAGCATATCAGGCAGGCCATTGCATTTGTGCCAGGCACATATATGGTTTCTCTCTTAAAGATTTTGAATGGGGCATTGTTTAAATAAAATGATAAATGATAGGGAGTTGAGAAATTTTAATTAGCTTCTCTGTTTGTTGTAGTTCAGTTATGGCAGAGTTTGTTTTGACAGCCAATTCTTTTGCTTTCAGAGTGTTTGTTTAGGCAATTGACAACCAATTGTTTATATATATTTAATTATTAAAAATAAATAAATAAACGACGTCGGTTTTTAGTTTATTATTTTAAAAAATAAATAAATTACATACGGCGTCGGTTATTTCGTATAACTGACGCCGTATATAATTTTTTTTTAAAATTAAACGACGTCGGTTTTGCCTAAAAACCGACGTCGTTTATTTATTATTTTTTTTTAAAATTTATGATACGACGTCGGTTTTTTTAGAAAAACCGACGTCGTATTCTTTTTTTTTTTTTAATAATAAACGACGTCGGTTTTTCGAAAAAACCGACGTCATTTATTTATTTATTTTTTAAAAATACATACGACGTCGGTTTTTACAACCGACGTCGTATCATTTATATACAACGTCTGCCAGATCAACGTCGATTTTTAACCGACGTTAAAAGTGCTAAAAAACCGACGTTAAAGGTGTTTTCTGTAGTAGTGTAGACTGCGCAGTAGGCCACTGGCTTGCTTCGACAATGGCGTCAATGTATTCTTTATCATCGTCTAACAAACTTCTAGCGTAACATGCATCTCGAAAAGTGGGGTATATGACACCCTTATATGACTTGATGTCCTCCCAATTAGTCGGTCCTCGAACTACATTTAGAAGACATCTCAAGTAGTATATTTCACCACTTCCTGGAGGTACATAAAAAATTCTCCCAATTGAGAACCCCCTCTGCCTGGGATGCCACTCTCTAATATCCTTCTTCCAAACAAACTTTGTTGGCATGTCAATGTATGGCAACTGCTTCGCTGAATCAAATTTCTTGTTAGCCTCGAACCAAGCGGTGAACATACTTTGATTGAC
The DNA here is from genome assembly GCA_002525835.2 of Ipomoea batatas. Taxonomy (NCBI): domain Eukaryota; kingdom Viridiplantae; phylum Streptophyta; class Magnoliopsida; order Solanales; family Convolvulaceae; genus Ipomoea; species Ipomoea batatas. Next base: position 93,155 of record NXFB01000196.1, on the reverse strand, counting down.
CGTAGGTCGATTCAAGACATTATCTATACGATCATCATCCTCAAAAACAACAGATTGGCATTCAGGTAGATGGATGCTTAGTCTTTCAACTGGTGGGTACCTAAATTGGACATCGTAGCTTAAAAGACGCCAAGTTGCCTCGCACGCAGAGACGTACCTGCAATCGTAATACATTGCTATTTCATCAACAGTGTCATTTTGTTGCTCATCACTTGTGCTTTTGTAGAATTTTGCAGTGACCCTGTCGTTGCCTTTGTTCACGTACTTAAAAAGATATTTGATCGCCCTAGATTGATTGCACTACTCCACATTGATGTGTGCCTTATACTTGAGAAGAAGCAGCTCGCCGGAGAAGAATAAAGAAGCGTGAAATGACTAAAATACCCTCATTATTTTAGGGTTTTGGACTTTCCAGCGACATTTGGCCGCCAATTTGGCCAGAGTGACCAAAATTGATAAAAATTGAATAGTCCTGGTATGCAATTAACAGTTTTGAAAGTCGTGGACTGAAATTAACAGGACCCCTATAGTCAGTAGACCAAAATGACAATTTTCTCAAATATCTATTATGCGGTACCACATATCTACTGTCCAGCTGCACACCATTCTTGTCCACAATTTAGAACTTTCGCTTCGCTTGTATATCGGATACCCATCATCATCCCAACTTGATACATTAACAAATTTCTTTGGGAAGTGCTTTGAACACTTATTATTTACCATGCATGGAGATTTTGGTCTATGTAATCCACACGGTCCATGAATCATAAACTCTTCAATAGCTTTGTAGTATTCCATGTCTACCTCTTTGTCAGGAATTTCAGCTGAAATGAATTTGTCCTTTGATTCTGCCGTAAATGGTGTTGACAATCTTTCCAGAAAGACTATAATGTGAGCATGTGGTAAACCGCGCTTCTGGAATTCAATGGTATATACAACTGTAAGGGGAAAGTGTTTTAAGTGTTAGGTTGCACAATTCTCAATATAACAATAATAAGTTAGTCAGCTTGATTCACAATATGTAAAAAATTAAAGAACACATACCTGCAGTAACTGTACCAAAGAGTGTACTCGACCGTATTTCTTTGACTAAGCAGTCCAGCTTCATCTTAAACACCCTACATACAATGTCTGGCCTATCTTCAGCGTTGAGATTGCATTTTTTCATGTATCTTTGAATCTCTGGCCACTTCGGGTTGCATGTAAATGTGATAAATAAATTTGGATAACCCTTATGTCGACAAATGGTCATAGCATCCTGATAGTTTTGGATCATATATCTAGCACCACAAGTGAAACTGGATGGCAATATTATTCTTTTACCTTGTTTGCTAGTATCAACTTCTCCTCTGGTCAACGCATCTGAAAGGCCTTTGTATGCTTCACATCTCAAGGACTTTTGATTATTTCTAATATACAGAAGTCTGCTGGACTCAACCATTGTGTACGCATCTACCAGGAATTGCTGAAAAAGTCTCCGTGCATATAAGATTGTGGACATCTCGTTAAACCTCTCATGTATCCGGTAAGCGAAGAACTCCCGTTGCGACACCCGACATCGACCACCACTTTTCTGCATTCGAACTTCATTGAATTGGATATCCTCTCTGTAGCCGTCTTCCCCAGACGGGAACAGAATAGGATATTGCAGTGGAAGGTAAGCAGGGTTAAGCTCGTTTATCCTCTTTAGACCACCTGACTTAGTCTCAACCAAAATATCCCTGGAACCCATATTTGGATCAATGTCACTGACGATAAGAGCCGCAACCTCTGACACCGTTGGTAGGTTGTATGTCCTTGCATCAGAATTTCGCTTACCAATTAACCTCATCTTGAAATCTACTCCTGGATTTGAGTCAATATTACCCTTGGCACATCGAAATGATTTCACCAACACATTGTGTTCATCCAGGGCATGCTTTATATCTTTTACAATTTCCAAATGCAGTTCTGCATGTTGTTCACCCATGCTAACAGAGAATATGAGAAAGGATTTTCTGTTAGTTTGATTTGTTATGGGGTTTAATTAAATACACTGATTAAGTAAAAATCAACATGATAAAAATGGCGAGAAGTTACCTGAATGAACTGATCCGATTGTCCACCTCATTATCCGTGTCGTGAATGTATAATTGAGCGAATTTGGGCCTATTACCTTGTTGAGGAATTAATCCTCCAATTAGGTGAAAATTCTGTCCATGAATCCTAAAAATAGGAGGGGCATTACCAATGTTTATGGATTTGTCAACCTTTGCTCCTAAAGAGGTAAACGCAAACATGTTATTGTACCTCCTAATGTATCTTAAAAATTCTTTTTGTTTCTCTCCGTGACTAAAAAATAAGTCAAACAGCCTCTTAGGCGGTCGCATCATCTTAGGGAGCACAATTTTCCCATGGCCACAACAACCAGAATACTTTGGTGTACCGTAACCGGCGTAACGTGCACCTTTATTCATTCTCTCTTCAAACCAAAAGATTGCATTGCAGTTTTGACAAATGTTGCTCGGATCCCCAATATCGTGGTAAATCACTAATAAGAAGGAAACCGTATATGATTATGAATTACCTCCATTTAAAAAGCCATATAATTTTATGACATGGATAAACATTTGAATTAAAGATTAATAATAATTTTCTTACCAGCGGGTTGCGAAACATTATCAACCTTAACCGTATCAATATTAGCAACCAATTGTTGACAATCGAGAACAACTGGAGCTTCAAATGTAAGTTTTTGAGAACTTTGAATGGCTAAATTCGTCTCCAATTCAGCTTCCAAATTGCGACTAAAATCGTATGCAATATTGGACCTCGTGCATTGACTACGTTGATGTATTGTTCTGCCCAAAACTTATTAAAAAAATAAAATAAAAGTAAACACAATTACAACTTAGCTAACTTAAAATATTTTAGTTAAAAAAAAAACCTTGAATATAATTGTACATATTGAAAAAGGAAATGTTACTAAGAATCATTACATAAACTTTTGGGGTACAATTTCAAATATTCCTTTCAAAATTTAGAAAACAATTAATACGGTTATTACGCAATATAAATTTTTATACCACAACGAATACAATACTAAATAATAAAAAAGTAGATCAATACCAAACTAAAGCAATTTACTATTAATTTGAAGCAATTTACTATCAATTTACTAATAAAAAAGTAGATCAATTGAAGTTGTAGCCATTGAGAAAAAACAAATTCCAAAGCATGAGACATACTCAAATCGATATAATTTGTGTTAAGTTACCACATCTCAAGTTGACATTATTCAAACAAAAAGCATTATACTATTTAATAGAAAAAATATCAAATAAATATTTTAATTTAATGCAATTAGAAAATATTAGATTCGTTTTATACCTTCATTTGATATAAAACTTTGAGACTGGTTCTTGTTGCAACTAATACTCGATTTAATTAGTTGACCACCTGTAAATATGAAATATTTAAAAGTATGACGGGTATAATATGTTTATGCATCGACGTTTATGAATACTTACTATGAGTTATAATGCTCAATGGTGAATTGATTGAATTTTCAAATACACCAAAAACGTAGGGATCAAACAATTGCGACCCATTTCCATGTTTAGGAGTATGATTTTTACTGAACTCTATGCATGACGTGTTTTCTTTATCTGTAAAGCACAAAAAAAAGATTACAATTAAAAAAGAATGTAGTAATATTGAACAGCCGGCCTTTTAATGAAGTTTTACTTGAATTAAAGTCTAAAATTTCTAGGCTTGCTATCTAACGGAATACAAATATCACTTGCCGCAACATTCATTTTAACATCGCAAATATATTTTTTCTGCATAAATATATATATAAATATCCAAAAACTAAAACAAAATAAATATAAAACAAATTTAAAAAAAAAGAAGAAAAAACAGGGGTTTCACCTGCTAAGTACACGTATTCTCTTTGCAAGAGAGATACGTGTACTAAGCAAATGAAAGTGAGATAGCGAAAAGGAAAGCCTGGTGTAGCCTTCATCCAGCTTACCTCAGTTCTGTGCTCCAATCTGCAACTTTATTCACATTCATTCTAACGGCAGATATATACACGGTATCTCACTATCGCTATCTCACTCTCGATCTTCATCCTCTGCTATTTCCTAATGCTCCGAGAATTACAACCCATCGTTTTTGGATCTACTTGGGTTCAACTGAATGATTTGGTAAGTGTTTGTTAAACCCTATATCCGCTTTAATCTGGATTAAGGTATTCTATTTGAGCGTCGATTTTAGGTAAAAAATCGAAATCAATCGGGTTGTTATCTGAATTAATTTTAGGAAGTCTTACCCCTCATCGGCACAGGTTGTTCTAGGGTTTTTGGTTTCAAGACTGTGCTGTGTGTGTCGGTTCTGTAGATTAACTGAATCGACAGCAAGGATTTTGTTTATGTGTAGAGGGAGGTCAATTTCTGTATACATTCTGTATTTATTAGTCATACCTAGCAGATTGGATACTAATCTTCGTGAAACTATTAGTATTCGAATGTTTTTGGACACAGTAGAGATGAATATAAAGCTACAGTGTTATAACTAATGTGCTCAGGCAAAGCACTGAGCAGAAAATGTTAATAGTGAAGAATACTCAATGCGTACCTGGTATTATAGGCTGAGGGTGTTTCCTTTTACTGCCAATGAGAGCTGACTTGGTAAGTTGCTTCATTATTTGCATTCATCAATTGTAGCTGTGTGTGTAAAATTTGCTTTCAAGGTTGAGGGTTTTTATATTGCTGGTTGATAATCCTGTGAGAATAATAATGATTGTTTTGGTAGCCTTTATGTAAGCACTGGTATCTATTAGACTGTTGGAATACTAAGAGTCTTTACAGTAATTAATGTTGCTAGATCAATAGTAAAAATCATTTGCCAAAACTTCCTATATATGGTAAATCTGCCAATGTATATCATCTGTTTATTTTGAGTAAGTACTATCAGTTTTGGTGTATGATTATTATATCATTTTTCTTGTTGTGACTAATATGTATAATGTAGGTTTGGCAGATGATGAAATTATATTATGATGCCTAATGATTAGCTTTTGCATTCTATGTTTTTTGTTTTAATGGTTGAGTACTAACTCAAATGTTATCCAACCCCAAAATGAGAAAAAGTCTACACTGGAGTTAATTAGCTCAGATAATTGTCTCGTTTTACCAAAATTCGACATGTGTACCTTTGGCAAATAGATGTTTGGTACTAATTTTTTGGGGTGGTTTGTTTGGTTGGTTCTGCCACTACCCCTCTTTGCTAGTCTAATTAGAGTTTTGGCAAAACAGCAGTTAGAGTTTTGGAAATTGAGAGTTAGCATGAACTTAGAGTTTAATGTTGTTTGGAGTCATATCTACTTTGTATTCTACCTGTCTTCTTCAATCTGATAGTAGGGTGAGTTGCAAGACTACAGTTAGATATATGGAGGGCAAGATACTGATTTCATTCCACCAATATAGGAGGATATCATTGGTGACTTTGGGGCACAACCAAGATGTGAAGGTAAAGAAGTGCTGAAAAAGCTTGCAGTAATGCGTTGCCTTTTAATTTGCAAAATTATGTACGAAGGCACCAAGTAACATTATGCAATATTTTTCAGTTCATTAAGGAACTTGCAAGTCAGTATCATGGTCTAAGTATGTCTGTAAAATATTGCAAGTTCCTTAAAAGTTATACAGTTATTGCAAGTCAGTATCATTCTAAGAATGTCTGTAACTGTTAGTGATTAAAATATTGTTCTAATCAACTTCAAAGTTCTCTTTAAAAGTATTTATAAAAGAGAACAAAGTTTACTTCATTACTTAATCCTTTGTGCTCCCTAAGTGTAACAGGCAATTTAGTATCATGGGCCATTTACTTAATCCCACATTTTGATTGTAAGATGTTATTGTCTTTGATGCAGAAACATCTTCCATAAGCTGGTTTAGCACATAAGCAGCGAAGTTCATATGAGCTCAGAGATAAGTCCATGATATCAATTTATATATAATTTATGCAAAGTATTTTAAGGGATTAAGAGTTTTGTTTTGACGGGAAAAAAGAACACATGCTTGCTTACTGTTTATTGCATGACTGGACCCAAAATGAACCCATAATTTCCTTCATTACCATTGTGAATATATCAATGGAAAAAAAAATGTTTGCAGAGAATGAGCTTTTCATTACAGTTGTACAACCATCCTTGGGAGTTCACCCCTAAAGAAAAGCTTGATTAGCATACTGATACAAACAGAATAAAAACTGTCTAATCTATAATATCCTTGATAAAACTCTCTAATGTATAAAAACCTAATTCCTTGGATGCAATCTGTAAGATATCCATAGTGTTTTTCCTCCAGTCCTCTAGCTTGCTACATACCTGCAAACAGAACAACATAACACTATGCATAATATCTCTATTGTCAAAGTAAACGAAAATAACAATGTCCGCAGGAGTTAAGAAGTGAATCTGAGAAATGTTTTCCCGAGTGCAATACTGTTAGGAATACAGTACCCATCAGCCAAAAAAGGACACAAATTAGTACAGAATTAAAATTACAAAAGCACTGCCCAGTATCAAAACACTTGAGCATATAAAAGTTTTTCTCAGTTTCTCAGCACTTGTCTTGGCATGCAGTCAATCTATTTTCTCTAACTTCACTATGATTTCTTGAATCTCTTTCTGCTTCTTGCCACTCTGTGTTGATGAAAATTGATCCAGCAAGCACCTCTTAACAGGTCCCTCAGTTGCATCACCAACAGCTACATGAGGCATACTTGCTATGGGACTTTCGGCTTCATCACTTAAAAAACCCTAAAATGCAAATTCAATGTAAGTACATGTAAACTCTTTGTAATGTGACAGCATTTATTAAGTATTAGAAATTAATCATTACGTCATACCTCCAAAAAATCATCATCACCCAGACTTATTTGCATGTTAGAGTTGCAAGCATTATCTTCCAATTTCAGCAGTTGACTGCAATGTTCTTTCAGAATCTGTGGGTCATTGTTTATCCTCAGCACGGGAAATGGAGTGTTACGGTAGGCTGTGTGATCTGACTTTGTTGTAATCTAAAACAGCAAAGTCTTGCCTGCCAACTCTGTGATCTACTGTAATGGCTGATTGTTCTGAAAAAAAAGATAGGAATTAGTGAGAATTAGTTAAAATAAATTGAGTAGATATTCAAAAATTAAAAAACATAACTTACCTTATTACTCTTTTCATATAGCTCTGTTGCTGGAATTCCTATCAACTCTTGGCACTCCCTATCCCACATTAAAAATGAAGCATTACCCTTCATGTCCACAACTCGTAGTGTAATCTTATACCTTAAAATACCAGTTTCCCAAGTCTGAAAACACTTGAAACATTTATTGACTCCTTCAGAAATTTTAAGTTTTTTGTAGCATCCCGGCTTCCTACAGGAGCTATAAAACCATTCAGTCAGATTAACAATACCCGATATCCTTGCGGCCACCCAAAAATCTCCATACTGCATTGGCACAGTTATGAATTAGACTGGATGTAGATGTGAAAACAACAAAGGTAATTTAGAATGTTTTATTACCTTATCATTGTCATAGATCTCCTTTATGGTGGTTAGTTCCATAGACTTACTGTTGGATTCATCCATAGTGTTGGTAAAACTAAAACTGGATAGGGATGCTATACTTCTCATAGGTGTTTGATATCCTATGTCCGTAAGACTGAAATTCAAATATAGTAGTAACAATGAAGTTTAGTACATGTAAAGAAAAACAGAATGCAGAAATTAAATGTATAACATACACATACCTGTCCCTGAAGTTGATAAGTTCTGGATAGTCCAGATTGAAAAGGACTTGAGTTACATCATAAGATGAGCAGATCTTGACCTCACCATCTGAAAGAAAATGCAAAAAAAATTAATTGAGGAATTAATTCATTCAGAATGCTTATGTGCAGAATTGTAAATGCAGATTTGACTAACCTCTGAGCCCTCTTTTTATCCGACAGAATTGTATGAGAACTATCACAGGATCTTTGGAAGGAGCTTCATATAAATGCTGAATCTTGGAAACGTGGTCGTCCCAAAATGTGCAGGTTAACTTCTGGCCACTGTTTGTTTAAACACACAAATAAGTTTGTTTGTAAATAATATAGCATTAGCATCAATAGTTTTATACTTACTGGGCATCCTCAAGCACAAAGTATATTAGCCTAGCATTATTTCCACCAATCTTTTTTTCTTGAGGTCCATAGACTTCAACAACCCGACCAATGATATCTATTCAATAATTCAGAAAATTTGAAATAACTTGACTGAAAAAAAATATAGACCTAACAGCCTGCCATGAGGAATGCGAATGAATTAAAAAGAATATTGATAGGCTAGAAATCTTGCCAATGAGCTCTTTCTCATTCAATTCTGAATTACCTTTCAAACTATCAAAATGCCTCAATCTGTACATTAACCAAGGGAAATTCTCTGACCTCAACTCTTTGTAAATAGTTTCATGATTCAATTGCATCATATATTCGTTCATGCTAGTCTTGTAGGTATGCCAGTTTGAAACAACGTAAAAGTTCTTGATACCATACACTTTGCCTTCTACAAAACCCTTGCTAAACTTTGGAACAACTTTTGCTGGTATAGTTGCATGAATGACATTTCCCTATCAATTATATGGTTATTAGCATTTGCAACAGAGAATGTATGTGATATTACTTCTGCAGTACATACGTATGACTAATATTACTAATTCTAATCTATGCAGATTAAGACGCAAAAATAGCAATACAGATTAAAAGGCAAAAACACATACCTCTGGGTCGTGTAAGACCAATTCTTGACTCTTTAGGTCAGCAGAGGCTTTCTTTTCCCGTACCAGGTAGCTACGAATTACTCTAACCTTTATTGCACTCCTATTGTTGAAGGTAGACAATCCGGTAGCCAGAGAGTACATCCCCATATTGGACTGAAGTTAAATGCGAATGGATCTCAGTTTTGGATGTTGAGATTGATTTAGCGCTTGTAATATATATTGTGATCCCAAATCCCAACTCTAAGTTTGAAACTGGCAGACTTCTACACGCTGAATAATTGTTTTTTCATTCCCGGTGCTATATAAATGAAGAGTCCTCGTTTGCCGAATCGTTGTAAACGATTCGATTTCCCCATGAACTCTAATCATGGCTTCGTTACCTTTTTTAAAACACTTTTAAAACAAACGATTAATTAACGTTGTTACCTTTCATAGTTCGACAGCCAGCGCATTAACTCCCCTAAGTATGCTAATTCGAGCGGCATTTTTTCTACCAGCAAAACGTCACCGTTTTTGTTTGGGCGGGAATTGTGGCCTAAGTGCATTTACTGCTCTTCTTATGGCTATTTTATATTAGAGATATAGATATATAGATTGTAAACAAACAAGTCATATATTATTCAATTAATTGATTGATACTTTTGCACTAATCTTATAATAAAATAAATGTACATATTCAATATTACATTTTCAAAAAAAATAATTTTATCTTTAATTTTATTATCTAAATAAATAATACAAAAATTTATCCGTGAATCAAATTTGCTCTCATTCAAGCAAAGAAAACATCAGAAAACATAATAATTCCAACTAAGTTCATCAATTGCACTATATAATATTCGATGTTATAATTTATATAATAATATTCTTAAAATATTATAACAAATATTATAAACTTTTAAAAAGTTTTAAAGTGATGGATTTTAGACTTTTCTATAGGACAAATATTTATAAACTTTTAAAAACTTTTTCAAATTAAAAAATCTACAAAAATTATTAAAACTCTAAATTGAATATACCGTTTCAAACATTTTATTACTTTTATTAATACATTACTAGTAAACTACCCGTGCAATGCACGGATTAATTTTTATATTATATATTTAAATAATACAAATTAAAGGTGAAGATATAAATAATTATAATATTTGAGAGTGTATGTTTATTTGATTATAGAGATTAATGCAAAAGTATCAATAATATATGACTCATTTAATTGCATTTATTTTAAAAAATTTGCTATATAATATGATTTATGTAATTTATATTTTCTATGATTGAAACGAAATCGATTCAATTTCGCATTATATAGGAACCTATGAATGGATTTTTCATTCTTTCATAGAGCCGTTTTGTGTGATTACATTTTTGAGTTTATTATTATTATTATTATTATTATTATTATTATTATTTTTAATCTTTTTGAGAATGCCAATGAGGATTGTAATTAAATATATCTGGAATTACCGTCGATGAATTGAGATATCGTTCAACAACTGAATTACAGAATGAATAGAGTACCTATATGAGAGAGTGCACAATTCTCTCCTATCCTATAGGTAATTGACTATTGACTAAAGCTATACATTATTAATATAATTACATAACATAAGTACATAAAATGTAACATGGTTAACACGCCCCCTCAAGCACAAGGTTGGGAGGAGACAACATTGAGCTTGGAACGAAGAGTAGTGAAGCGGCCAACTGGTAGCTGATACAAAACTGGCTTGGTGAATATGTCAGCTATCTGGTCTTGAGTTGATACAAAACTGACTGTAAATTCTCCTGAAGCGACTTTGTCGCGCACAAAATGATAGTCAACTTCCACATGTTTGGTTCTGGCATGAAATACAGGATTAGCAGCCATGTACGT
>NXFB01000196.1:45951-56663 GCA_002525835.2 Ipomoea batatas | reverse complement strand
GAGATACATTGTAATAATTAGGTATATATTAATAGAAATTTTTATGCTGTTTAAATTTAAATTTTTATACATTTTAGCATAATTTATCAGAGAAATTGAAAAAAAATAATAAAATTAACCATTTCGAATTCGAATATTCGAGTGGAATCGAATATATTCGAATAATGTGATCGAATCGAATACGAATAACATTTTCGATTCGAATAGTAATCGAATACGAATACGAATAAGATTAAATATAGTCGAATTCGAATCGAATAGCTAGATATTTGACTCGATTCGATTCGTTTACACCCTTAGCCACGAGCACCAATTCCTAAACACACCGAAAGCGAGGAAGTGCAAATGCCCAAGGCAGCTTCCTATTCTACAGAAATTACCTTCAAAGATGAAGACTTGTTGCTTGGATGTGCGCCACATAATTGCCCACTGTTTGTTGAAGGCTACACACGGGGGCAAAAACTTAAAAGGATTCTAGTTGATCAAGGTTCAACTGTCAACATCTTATCCCTCCGATCCTTGAAAGACCTTGGTGGATCTACAGATGAGCTCGCCCAAAGCCGTCTAATGATACAAGACTTTAACCAAGGAGGGCAAAGAGCAATCGGCATCGTCAATCTCGACTTAAAAGTCAGAGGCCTAAATTCAAGTGTCGTCTACCAGGCCATAAATGTGAGGACATCTTATTACTTGTTACTAGGAAGGCCTTGGATACATGAAAATGGAGTGGTTCCCTCGTCTTGGCATCAATGCCTCACGTATTAAAAGAACGGCGTGATGGAAAAGGTTGTCGTCGATGAAAGCCCGTTCAGAGAAGCTGAGTCTTACTTTGCGGATGCAAAGTTCTACATAAAGAAGCAGGTCCTCGTGGAAGATGTTCAGAAAATCAATGATAGCCCTCCTTCTCAACCAAAGTCAAAGGGAAAGGAAGTTGTGGAAGGGGATCAAGCACTACTTTGAAGCTCATACCATCCGACTTTTGTCGAAAGCGAACCCAGTAAAGTATGTTACGGAGAAGGTCGTTCTCTCTAACCGCCTTGCAAGGTGGTACTTATTGTTTCAAAAATTTGAAATCATATATGTGTCACAAAAGTCTGTCAAGGGGCAAGCTTTGGCCTATTTCTTAATAGATCACCCAATACCTACTGAATGGAAGTTGTATGATGATCTGCCTGATGAGGATGTGCTTATGACTAAAGTCCTACCCCCATGAAAGATGTACTTTGATGGAGCTGCACATAATAAGGGGGGGGGGGAGGAGTTGGAGTTGTCTTAGTCACCCCGGAAGGTGAAGTGTTACCATATTCATTCACCTAGACAGAGCCATGTTCAAACAATGTTGTCGAGTATCAAGCATTGATACCGGGGCTAGAGATAGCAGTTGACATGAAACAGCTAAGAATTAACATCTATGGAGATTCAAAGTTGGTCGTCAACTAAGTGATGGGTCTATACGAAGTAAAGAAAGCAGAGTTAGTCCCATACAATAACTATGCTTGTATACTCATACAATGGTTGGGTGATGTCACGATTGAACATGTACCGATGAAAGAAAACAAGCAAGCTGACGCCTTAGCCGCGTTGGCTTCAACTATTACTCATCCTGTAGCCCGAGTACAAGTATGTCAAAAGTACGAAGATGGCTCAATTGATGAAACTGTCGAACTGCCTATTGCTTCCGTCTATGACATTGGCAAGGATGACTGGAAGCAATCATTGATTAACTACTTCACTGATGGGAAGTTGCCAAAAGATCCTCGTAAGAAGGTGGATATAAAGCGTCGAGCTCCTCACTTCATCTACTATAATGAGACGTTATATCGTCGTTCATTTGATGGAGTCTGGCTCCGATGTCTAGGAGAAGAGGAGGCATTACTAGCTATGTGTTGCAGGATGATGATTCTAGGGCCCGTGGTGCGCATAAGTCTGGCCCTAAATTGCACTTCCATATTAAGCGAATGAGCTAATATTGGCCAACAATGGTAAAAGATTGCATAGACTATGCTCGAAGATGCCAAGCTTGTTAGCTTCACGCAAACTTCACCCACCAGCCACCAGAGCCTCTACGCCCAACAGTTGCATCTTGGCCGTTTGATGCTTGGGGACTTGTTGTGGTTGGCCCAATTACACACAAGTCATCTGCAAGGCATGCATACTATTTTTTAGTGTATGGTGTGGAAGCGGTCTTGCCTCTAGAGCGCCAAATACCTACCTTAAGGCCATACAGGAGGGTCTTACTGATGAAGAAAATGCTAAGTTATGCTTAGCTGAGTTAGAAGCTTTGGATGAAAAATTCCTACAAGCGCAACAGAGCTTAGAATGCTATCAAGCTCGCATGTCAAGAGCATTTAACAAAAAGGTGAGGACACGTTCCTTTCAAATTGGTGACAAAGTCTTAGCTGTTCGAAGGGCTATCATTGTGACACGAAAAACCGGCCACAAGTTCACTCCAAAATGGGATGGTCCCTATGTGGTTCAAGAAGTATACACTGGTGGAGCTTACAAGTTAGTTAGTGAAGATGGTTTGAAGATTGGTCCAATCAATGGGAGATTCCTAAAGCTCTACTACCCTTAAACTTAGGGTATCAACTCAAGTCATGGAAATTTGATGAATGACTCGTCCACAAAAAATGCAGCACGTGGTTAAATTGCTAATGCATCTTGCTTTGTCTATGGGTGGGCCCAAATCATAGGTGCTCTTGGCTCGCATGAGTTTACACTGTGAACGGCTTTACTTATTAAAAAAATCATACGAACTACATTTGACTTGATCTCCTTCATAGGAGTACGTAGGCAACTTAGACACCAAATTATCTAAGTTTAGTCATAACAAAAACAAGCCCAATTCATGTAGCGAGTGTGGTATATCAAGACAATTGTTCAATGGGTCNNAAAAAAAAAAAAAAATTTAATTTTTTTTTTTTATTTTTTTTTTTTTAAAATAAAAAAAAAATTTTTTTAAAAAAAAAAAAAAAAAAAAAAAAAAAAAAAAAAAAACCCTAAACTAAACTAAACTGGGGGAAAAAGAACATCAATCAACGAAAAGCCTAAAGTTAAGCATATCCTTTTTATAGTCTTCTAAGTTCTCTCTCGCCTTCTTCAGTTTCTTTGCATCCTCTAGCGTCAGTACAATCAGTTTCTGAATGCGAGTTACTTCTGCTTCAGCCTCCGAAACTATAGTCTTAGCAGTGCTTAGATCTTCCGTCAAAGATAGAAACTGTTGGCCTATCTATTGGATCCGTTTGTGGCTCATCATGGGAACCTTGCGACCTGGGTGAACCCTGTACTGGGCGTTGTTGGAGTGTTCATTCTCCCCAGCGTCGCTTGCAGTCATCCTCTTATTTGATGACTCGGTTCTCCGCTAACAGGCATCTCTATCACTTGAGTCCGGTACCACATTAACTCTCTGTTTCGAAGTGGTGTCATTTATATTCTTGGACTGGACATTTGTCTTTCTTGGTGCTACCGACCTCTTGTCGCATGTCGACTGGGGGCTCAGGAATTAAGTCCTTAATGTGGCGCTCAAGATGGTCCCCATGGACTTGGGTCCTCCAGTCCTTATAACTCTGTGAAAAGTGGTTCTTCATCGTGACTAAGGTTACAGGAAATGTTACTTGTGATCTTGAGCCCCAAAGAGTAAAGTGACGCCAACGTTGGAAACCCTCTGCAAGTGTGATTCTACGCTCATCATTGCCCAATATGCCAGGGTTGCCGTCCTGATAATAGCAGAACTGTCGGCTAAATCGATGAGGAGTGTAAGGCGAGACAATACATGAATTGGCTCAAAGTAATATAAGGAAATTGGAACGGAGGCACATAAAATAGTCATCGTTTTGGAGGCGATTTTCCTTCCCATCACCAAGAAAGCAAAGATCTTTAGTTAGACGACGGGTTATGCAAACCCAATTCGCACTGTCAACTTTAAAGATCTTGCGGCGAATTTCCACCTGGCCAAAATACCCCGCGCCACCCTCTCCAGAGTTAGTGATCATTAGTGGGGAGGCAGACACATGGTCGTTTGCAAAATGGGCGTCGTAATAGAATGACAACCATCCGTACACATAGTGTATGGAGAAGCGACTATCAGCTTGCCCTAGTTGGGCAGAGTTAGATATTGCATTTAGTCCGTTATAAATGGACGCAAGTACAGGGATCGCGAGGTTTAACGTTTGGCCTGTTGCCATCAAACTTGCCATCTTGAAGGTCACGTAGCGAATAAGTCGTGTCGCTTTGATGGGGAGCACGAACACACACAGCCAACAGCTTAGATATGCTGTTGCGTGGGTCTCTTCTTCAAGTTCAGGGGGAATTCTAAGCTTCACAAATGGCGCTCTGGTCCAACCCTTAAATGCTGGAATCTTGCCGTTTGGATTTTGGGTGTTCTTTGGGCAACTCTTCTTCTTATCTTCTTTCCTTGGTAAGGGTCTTTCATAAATTTGCGACCTTCTATTCCAGAACTCTATCTACTCGTTGATATGAATTGAGCGACCTTCATCCTTCTGATTACGACCGCCACCTGGTTGCCTACACTGGTTGTAAAGATAGGTGTACGCTTGAAACAGATACAGCATTGAGGGGTAGACGTAGGGTCAATATTTGTCCCTGTCAATTCTGAAGTAGTGGGGACGTATTCATCATAGATGTCAACAAATATCGGTAGGCTGCAAAGTACATGGATGTCCCAAAGTGAGATCAAAAGCTCGTCGACCGAGGTAAGCAATGTGTTGGTCATAAGGCACCACGCTTCGCAGGCATATATGCCGTCATAGGTCATCACGGCTTCCAAGAGGTCACGATGCCGGCATATATGATCTATGAAGGCATATACGCCTATATGCCTTGGAAGCCGTGATGATCTATGACGGCATATACGTCTCTTTGTTCACTTATGACCGTTCAACGCACATCGTTCAAGTGTTTTGCGAAGCGTGGTGCCCTATGACCACACATTGCTTACCTCGGTCTGCGAGCTTTCTCACTTTGGGAAATCCATGTACTTTGCGGCCTATCGATATCTAATGACATCTATGACGAATACGTCTCCATCGCTTCGAAATTGATAGGGACAGATATTGACTCTAGGTCTACCCCTCAATGCTGTAAGTATCTATTCCAAGCGTACAACTACCTTTACAACCGGCGTAGGCAACCAGGTGGCGGTCGCAATCAGAAGGATGACGGCCACTCAATTCATATCAACGAGTGGATAGAGTTCTGGAGTAGAAGGTCGCAAATTTATGAAAGGCCCTTACTAAGGAAAGAAGATAAGAAGAAGAGTCGCCAAAAGAACACCCAAAATCCCAACGGCAAGGTCCCAGCATTCAAGGGTTAGACAAAAGATACCAGAGCGCCTTTTGTGGAGCTTGGAATTCCCCCTGAACTTGAAGAGGAAACCCACTTAGTGGCATATCTAAGTTGTTGGCTGTGTGTGTTCGTGCTCCCCATCAAAGCGACATGACTTATTCGCTACGCGACCTTCAAGATGTCAAGTTGATGGCAACAAGCCAAACGTTAAACTTCGTGATCCCTGTACTTGCGTCCATTTATAACGAACTAAATGCAATATATAACTCTTCCCCAACCCGAGCAAGCTGATAGTCACTTCCCCATCCACTATGCGTATGGATGGTTGTCATTCTATTACAATACCCATTTTGCAAACGACCATGTGTCTGCCTCCCCACTAATGATCACTTACTCTAGAGAGGGTGGCGCGAGGTATTATGGCCAGGTGGAAACTCGCCACAAGATCTTTAAAGCTGACAATGCCAATTGGGTTTGCACAACACGTCATCTAACTAAAGATCTTTGCTTTCTTGATGATGGTAAGGAAAACCGCCCCCCAAACGATGACTATTTTATGTGCCTCCGTTCCAATTTTATTATATTACGATGAGGCAATTCATGTATTGCAAAGCCTTACACTCCTCATCGATTTAGCCGATAGTTTGGCTATTATCAGGATGGCAGCCCTGGCATATTGGATAATGATGAGCATAGAATCACACCTGCGGAGGGTTTCCAACGCTGGCGTCACTTTACACGTCGGGGCTCAGGGTCACAAGTAACATTTCTCGCAACCCGAGTCACGATGAAGAAACACTTTTCACAGAGTTATAAGGACTGGAGGACCCAAGTCCATGGGGACCATCTTGAGCGCCACATTAAGGACTTAATTCCTAAGCACCCAGTCGACATGCGGCAAAGGTCAGTACCACCAAGAAAGGCAAACGTCCAGTCCAAGAAGATGAATCATCACCCCAAGAAGAAAAAGGACACCACTTCGAAATAGAGAGTTAATGTGGTACTGGACTCAAGGGTACCAGACACCACTTCAACACATCTTCACTGACCAACTTGTAAGCTCCAGCCGTGTATACTTCTTGAACCACATAGGGACCATCCCATTTTGGAGTGAACCTGTGGCCGGTTTTTCATGTCACAATGATAGGCCTTCGAACAACTATGACTTTGTCATCAATTTGAAAGGAACGGGTCCTCACCCTTTTGTTAAATGCTCTTGACATGCGAGCTTGATAGCATTCTAAACTCTGTTGCGCTTGTAGGCGTTTTTCATCCAATGCTTCTGACTCAGCTAATCGTAACTTAGAATTTTCTTCATTAGTAAGACCCTTCTGTATGGCAAGCCTTAACGAAGGTATTTGGCGCTCTAGAGGCAAGACCGCTTCCGCACCATACACTAAAGAATATGGAGTGCTTTGAGTAGGTGTGCGATATGTGGTTCTGTATGTCTACAACGCTTCTTCCATTCTGTCATGCCAGTCACGTTTTGATTTTGAGACTACCTTCTTTAACAGATTACATAGGGTCTTGTTAAATGGTTCAGCAAGCCCATTTACAGTTGCATGGTAAGCTGAAGAATTTCGTTGCTAAAAGTCAAACTGCATGCAAATCTTGTCTATTAATTTATTGTCAAAGGGTTTTCCATTATCAGTTAAGATATATTGTGGGATGCCAAATCTATAGATGATATGGACACGGAGGAAGTCTACAACATTTTCCCTCTTCACTTCCCTTAAAATATCATCTGCAAATTTCATTGGGATTCACTGGAATACTTCTTCTTGCTATTGGTAGGAGTGAGTTTTGGATCATACTCACTTTCATCTGTGGAGATACAATTGCTTACAGCCCTGTTTATAAGAATTCGCACAGGTTTAGGGGGGACATAACCCAACCCTTTGCGTGCATGGGGTTCTTGTTGATTTGCCTCGCCCTTACCCCCAGCTTTTGGGATAAGCTTTCGCAACTTCTGAGGCTCATTGGGATTATAGCCAGCTTTGGCTAGAAGCTTATAAGCTTTAAGGTCGAAGCCCTCTGTACGCTTGGTGGGCAAACTAGATCCGGTTTATTACCACTCCTCAGATGATTTCACTTCATCTATTTTAAGCGTGTCAATTTTTGCAGGCGGGAAGATGAGTTTTGTAATGCATTGATCCCCTTCCACAACTTCCTTTCCCTTTGACTTTGGTTAAGAAAGCGGGTTGCCGTTGCTTTTCTAAACATCTTCCACGAGGACATGCTACTTTTTCATGTATCCAAGGCCTTCCGAGTAACAAGTTATAAGATGTCCTCACATCTATGACATGCCAAACGACACTTGAATTTAGGCCTCCAACTCTTAAGTCGAGATTGACGATGCCGATTGCTCTTTGCCCTCCTTAGTTAAAGCCTTGTATCATTAGACAGCTTTGGGCGAGCTCATCTGTAGATCCACCAAGGTCTTTCAGGGCTCGGAGGGATAAGATGTTGACGGTTGAGCATTGATCAACTAGAATCCCTTTAAGTTCTTGCCCCCGTGTGTAGCCTTCAACAAACAGTGGGCAACAAGTCTTCATCCTTGAAGGTAATTTATGTAGAATAGGAAGCTGCCTTGTGCATTTGCACTTCTTTGCTTTCGGTGTGTTTAGGAGATGAACATTCTCCTTCATCCACTTGCTTGTCATTTAGTATTGAGGCAGGAACTAGCAGTGTCTACCCCTCGAAGATTAAATACTTTTGGCATATATTGAGCCAAATGAATTTGTGTTCGTGGCTGCTTGACATGCCCCTTCATCTTTGACCTGCGGGCGTGGCCACTTGTTGAAGTTTTGCAACCCAACGTTTCACTATATGCCTTGGATGTCTCACAGGCTCACTTATGTTCTTCCTATAAGTGACAATCACCCATTTTCCTTCGGATGTGTTATCATTTTGCTGCGGTTTTGAACTTTGACCAGCAGCATGCTTAACAACAAATGGGAGTAGACGCTTTCTTTGTCCCCCATCTTCTTTCTTAGTACAAAAAGGAGCAAACCGCCTCTATGTAATTGAGATTTGGTTTGTGCTTGCGTTAGCATCAACAATCTCAATTTTCCCATCTCTGGCCAGCGTCATAACTTTATCTTTGAAGATGAAACACCAAGAAGGCGATGGTACTTGCAATAATTTGGGTCATTCACCCTTGAAGCTTCATCAGGGCGTTTCATCTCAGGCAACTCGATGATCCTGAGTAGCTCATCAAACATAGGAAATACATCAAAATTCAAGAAATGATACATTTTCTCATGTCATAGTTGTCCTCCTACCTCCCCTTGACGGGCCAAAAAATGATCTCAACCTAGGCCTTTAATTTGCTTTAGTGAAGACTATCATTGGTGTAGCTTTCACAGTCATTGCTTCCTTCTTATCTTGTTTTGGAAAGGGTTTATTTCCATTCTTGAATTCTTCCTTTCCAGAAGCCTTGGAGTTAGGCAAGTTCAATACGTTGAGCTCTCTCATAGCTTCGATGTTCAACTCCATGTCGTGAGCACAGTTCCCTCCAATCTTTCAATGCAAGCACTGTCACATTGCATGCCCGAAGCTAACCGTTTTCCTTGTACTATAGAAGGAGGTTAAAAACTCACACTCCATATCGTCCCAACTATCAATGCAACCGGGTTCGAGGTCAGTGTACCAATCAAAAGTAGTTCCCTTTAAGGAACGGACAAACTACTTTACCAACAGATCGCCATAAGTCCATGCATCATTGCATGTTTCTACAAAGTGGGCAAGGTGTTGTCGAGAGTTTCCCTTGCCATAAAATTGCTGAAACTTAGGAGTTTGATAGTCGTAACGTATTTTCAACTCCTCAATCCTTTATGTGTATGGCTTAGCATAAGAATATGAGGGTTGGCCTCCATCCAACTTGCCTTTGATAGCCCCCATTATGTAGTCGTTCAACTGATCCACCAGTATTATGCCTTTGGTGATTGGTATAGTTTTCTCAGTTAAGCAGCTTGTTCCTTACTGAATGGCCTCCGGAGTTAAGCAGCTAGTTCTTCAATCAAGGACTAATATACAACTTGATCTTCAAAGAAGGGTTTCCGGTGCTTAAAAGGCATGTTCCCTTTCTTTGAAAATGAGACCACTATTTATAGTGGTGGGTGTGTAGAGAAAAATCTAACAACCCTATACATTTGGATAATTCCTATATTTAATTTAATTATTTGAATTAAATATTATCAAGACACCATGTCTAGGTTCATGATTTTATATTTTTGAACCAATTTATAATATCCTCAATTTCTCAAAATTATGTAATCCACATATATTCTTGATGGGCCAAAACCAAGTCAAAACCCATCAATTTAAACAGCCCAATTGACCCAAATGGCCTGGTCAAACTCAATTAAATATATTTCTTAAATTTGGGCCAACAATTCAGCAGCAATTACTTTTAATTAATTAATTAGACCAATCAATTATTTATTGAGCTATTTAATTAACCCAATTAAATAAATTTCAATCCAATTTAATTAATTAAAACAATTAATTTAATAACCAATTAGCAGTCACGACCCAATAACATTATTTGAATTTCAAGTTCTAACACCACCAATTGGTTTCATGTCAAAAAAGGCAGCCAAAGTCATTATAGGGACATTTGCCCGCGTTCTTAGATATTACGAAGGAAGATTAAGTTGAAATGGGAAGGGGTGAATGGTTGAGGTGAATTTCAAATATGAATGTCTTCCTTCAATATTATTATTATATTATTCGGGTCATTCGACACTTAGACAACTACTTACCCATAAATGGCAAAATTACCTCTGCTCCCACACTCCCACACCCCACCCAACAAGATAGAAGAGACCAAGGTTCAAAACTTAACAAAAATTATGCTCAAAGTAAACAAAAATTACATACCGACATTTGACCACGTTTGCTGAGCCACTGAATTATCGTTATTTACATCCTCAAATACAAATATTGAATGTTTGTTTCCACTCTTGAGCGAATTATAAAACTTTCATGGACACAGGGAAGATCTTTACTGACTTAATTTCCTTCTCACAAGTCCATTGAAGAAGTCAAAACTGCAGTAAAAATTATTACAATTATCTTTTTAAGTCCAAAAACACAATTTACTTGAAATGAAATTCAAATATAAAAAGGAGGGAAAATTGCATTTTTCGTCCCTAAGTTATAGGATACTTGTAGAATACATCCTTAAGTTTTGATTAGACTCGCTTTTCGTCCCTAAGTTATCATTGGAGTTGCACTTTTTGTCCTCAAGTTATATTAATTGCAAATTTCATCCCTAAGTTATCATTAGGTTGCACTTTTCGTCCCTAACTTAAGTGTGCAAACTTCGGTAAATTCTCGATGAAAAATTTTTTAATCGAACTTTTTCAGTTCAACGCCAATTTTTTTAACGAAGTTTACCGAAG
>NXFB01000196.1:0-11755 GCA_002525835.2 Ipomoea batatas | reverse complement strand
TTGTTGCATACGCATGGATTTATCTTATTCTTTAACTAACATGCTATAGTTTGTTATTCCTTTTGCAGTCTGGTCTTCATCCCAATCAAGTCGGTTACATAAACGCACACGCAACGTCTACACCTTTGGGTAGTAGTAGTTAGATATCACAAATTATAATCAATTTTTACAATTGAAACAATTTCACTAGAAATACATTGAGATTTCAAATAACTTGTTAGTCAATATACCCCATTTCTCAGGTGATGCTGTGGAAGCTACTGCAATAAAACATGTGTTTTCGGATCATGCAACGTCTGGTGCTCTGGCCTTCTCCTCGACAAAGGTAAGCTCAGAGTCGAGTGCTCACAATCGCTTTGGAAACTTAGCCATGATGGTTGACACACTCTTAGACTTTCGGTTTATACATCTTGACCTAACCTCGAAATATTCATTAAGCTGCTAACGTAATTTTTAGTTTTCCTCGATATTCATCACATAAAAGTCAAGATATACTCCCGTATTCTGTATTCACCATTCGGGTTGTTTCTTACTTTGTGCCAAAACACCAGGGTGCGGTTGGCCATCTACTCGGGGCAGCTGGAGCTGTAGAAGCTATTTTTGCTATACTAGCACTAAACCATGTACGTTACATTCGCTGCTTTTTTTTTTTTTGGGCGTACAACACCTGATATTCCCACCACTGTGAGACTAATCCTGTAACCCGGATTTGGCACGGGCTTTTGTTGCATTTGAAGTGAATTATATAGGATGCTTTTACTAACAAAGTCCAACTTTAAACTGTTTGATCTTTTGTGTTCTTACAACTATCTAGCAGGCCATTGATTGTTGGAATGTTTTTTTTTGTTGCAGGGAATGGCGCCTTTGACGCTAAACCTTAAAAAACCAGATCCCATATTTACTGGTGATTTCACCCCATTGACAGCGTCGAAGCAGATAGATGCTAAGGTTGCTCTATCCAACTCCTTTGGCTTTGGAGGAACAAATGCAACTTTGCTTTTTGCGTCCATCAACTAATCATTGAGTTAGGAGTTTTGTTTGACAGAAAGTTGTGCACTTAGACATCCCCTTGGACCTCATTATACTATTAATAAAAAGCATTCTTTTTGGGGAATTTTTTAATTTTAATAAATATATTATTTTTTTTAATACAGCAAGAATACCATAAACTACATAAAATGTGGAAAATATACCCTAACAATATTCTCAAAAAGGAGATGCTTGAGGTCGATTAAGTTTGTTGCACATGGTCTTTTAATACGGTTTGCTTCTTTTGTGTATTTGATAAGTTATTATATAAAAGTGTAGGGTGTTGCGTTTACTAATTGAAAATTTTCTCTAATTTTCTGGAAACTTTGAAAACTGGAAAACAGAAAACAGAGTAGTTTTTTGGATCTAAAGGAGGGCTAAGCCCAATGCCTTATAACAAACACCCTTTCGAGATTTCCTCACACATGACAAAGAAAACAAAACATCATCAACGTTGGAAGGGGGCTCTACCCAATCCATCCACATGATGTTGGAGTTTCGTGTTTATTTCGTGTTTCGTATAGTTTACCCACATGGTTAAAACGAGATACTTATTAACTTGAAAATCAACTAATCAATAATAATTACTTTAAATGAGATTTGTCTTGTTTAAAAGATATAACTCGTGAGGATTTTTGCAAGTTTGATGTACTATTGATTATTTTGGGTTGATGCAGTGATTTCAGTTAATGATTATTTATATTACATGTTATAAAATTAATTAGTAAATATTTGAGAAAATGGCATTTTTAAAAATTAAAACAAAAGAACAAGAAGTCAAGAACGAAGTCTCCAGAAAACGCGCGCGTATTCTCTGCTAATCCGTGAATCGGGTACGCTCAGCCCCAGCGCCGGTTTCGTGGGCTTCATATCGATTGGTCGAAGACTTAGAGGAACTCGCGCTAGCGGTCCAGATATTGCCACGTAACCCTCGCAATCTAAACCTCGTCTGACTTGACCAAATAGCGTATATATAAATTCGCGCATCGTCTCCGGCGTTCCGTGAAAGGATCCCATATTACACAATCGTTTATCAACCGTCTCTCTCGTCAATTCTCTCTCTTTTTAGGTTTCCCCGACGACATGCCTCGCCGAAGCTCTGGCGGTGAGTTTCTCAGATTCTCCTCAGTTTTATCTTTACGTTGATCGTCTTGATCGGATCAACATGCGATCGTGCTAATTTCTTAGGCATATATTACGTGTACATAGTTGAATTATTCTGTTATGATTGCTGATGGTTCTGGATAATAGAAAGCGATTTTCTTTCGAATGAATGGGAACGATGATTATTTAATCATAAATGCATTAGTGGCAGTGGATTGCAGTGTTCGAGCCTTGATTTATAGACATTGAAGAAGAAGAATGTGTACTCTGTAATAACTTATCAAACACTCCAATTGATTGTTTAACCAAGTGGTCAAATAAATCAAAATTGGCTGATAAGCTACTATGTTACCAAAAACGGTCTTTTAACTTCTTGATTATATGGCCTTATGTGAAATATTTGATTTGTGCACTGGGAGGAGTTATTAGGATAGGCAGTAGCTGAGTTTGAATCATATTTCAATGTTGTGAAACTTAACTTGATTTCTTGGTGCCTTCTAAATCCTAGTTCTGGCATGTTCCAAGATTTATATATTAGTCCTGGCATCTAATGTGTCTTTTAAAAATGTTTTATCTCCTCACCTTGTCATACATTTTCAGATCTTGTTCTCTATCTTTGTTAAGTTTTATTTTTAGTCTTACATTTGCCTCATTAGTCCTTTTGTTGATTTGTTTTAGGAATCTAATACATTTGTCTTTCTAACATGTTTTAACTTCCTGATACTTCTTCCCTTCCTCTGCAACTGCTTGATTATTGTTATTATTATTATTATCGCTATGCAGGAAGGTCTGCACCACGTGCAGCACCTCGGCGTTCTCCAGCTCCTGCTCCAGGTATCCTTTTGCACTTGCAAAGTTAATTTACTGATTAACCTTTCTATGGTCCCCTTCTTTTGATCTTCTTTTGTTGTCTGTCATATGTTGTTGCAGTAAACCATGCTCCTCCTCCAGCTCCTGTCCAAAACAGTAGTGGGGGACCAGGCATTGGATCAACCATAGCTCAAGGTGAGTAGATATTTCCTGTGATATAAGAAGCATGTTTTTTTTTCCCTCTCTCTGGAGGAATTGGGCCATAATTGCTGTATTCTCCATCATTGTCACAGGCATGGCTTTTGGTACTGGAAGTGCTGTGGCACACCGGGCAGTGGATGCTGTCATGGGTCCTCGAACCATCCAACACGAAACTATTCCAGCTCAAGCATCCCCACCCAACAGCTTGAGTGGCTCAGATGCTTGCAGTTTGCAAACTAAGGCCTTCCAAGATGTAAGTCAACTCTTTATTTACCTTCATGTGTTGGGATTTCTCAACTCTTAGGAGTAAAGTTCTTATTATGACACATTGATTCTGGAAGTGGTTCTTAACATGCAATTTGTCAACTTATTGCAGTGTCTGAATAGCTATGGAAGCGACATTAGCAAGTGCCAATTCTACATGGATATGTTATCTGAATGCCGAAGGAACTCTGCTCTGAATGCTTAAGCCTTCACATTATGATTGTTGAAGGCCTACTGTGGTTCTCAATGATGAATGGGCACACATGCATAATGCATTTACCCTACTTGTGGTTAATGTAGTTTTGTTTCCAATAAACTTTTGTAATTTTGGTTGATTGAATTGAACATCATGGTTTTTGGACAAACTATAGTCACATTATCTTGTGCTATTTGTTTCCTTAGTCTTGATGTATATGATAGATGCCATTATTGGCTTCCATTTGTCCTTCTCTACCTAGTATTAGGATCATTATTTTTTAAGAGCAATCATAGCCAGATTGGTCAAGCAATTGTAATCAAGATTTAAAGTTTGATTTATCATTAAAATTGCCTTTTTTATTGAACCGAATAGCTATGACTTCTAGGTAGCGGCTGTGTGGGGTAACCTCAGCCTATGTTGGCTTGGTAACTAAATCTTCCAAGTTTAAATTTTAGTATCAACAATTTATTGGTCTTTTTTATTTGACAAAGGAAAAAAACTGAGTCTTTGTCTAAGGAATGCGTTAGGGTTCAAAAAGGGTGGATGTATACAACCTTTCAATGAGATAGTGCTTTTTTCAATTCCAAACAATATATGCCAAGTTTCGTTGATGTGCCCTAATATGCCTCTAGAAAGCCCTAATATGCCTCTAGAAAGATCCGAAGTAGTCAGAGCGGTAATTAGTTCAATTTTTAGTGGAGTTCAATTTTTAGTGGAGAGTGGTTTATTGATTCTCTTGGTATAAATTGATTGATCAATTATGAAATCTTTTACCAATTAACATGCTAGTGGCTTTGAATTTCTCTTATCCAAAAATGATTATTTTCTTGAATGTTGTGACCTCAAAGGGCTAGAGACACTAGATAAAGAACACAGGGAACATAGAAAATTCTAAATAATTTAATTGAAGTGCCAAAACTCCATTATTCAAGTACAGGCCAGTTTTTGTTTGTTCAACAGCATTGAACGAAATAAACAAGACCGTGTTATGGAATATCCATCCGAAGCCGAGGGTTTCAAGACCTTCTCATCAATGGCTTCTTCTTCTTCATCATCATCTTCTTCTATTTACACCCCCATCAAAGACCCCAAGGAATTTCAGGCTTCCCATCACAATCTACCCTTGAGAAAACCAGTGCACAGCTTCCTCCATGCCTCCCTGTCTGGCTCATATGCACCCAACTTCGCCTTTGCAGAAATGGCAACGTCATCCTGAATGAGATCACGTTGGCTAAGGCGATCAATAAGATGCACGAGTATGTCCTTGGTGTACTCGGGGTGACCTTGAATGCCCATGATGTGATCTCCATACCTAAACATTTCAATTCCTGTCTTGTTCGACCATGCCATGATCTCTGCCTTCTCTGGGAGTTCTATAATCTGCTCCTCATATCCAATCCAATCATTTTTATTCACAGAAAATGATAGATACGGAATATACATAAACAAGAAAAACTGTTACCTCGTCTCGGTGGCACTCGATAACGTGAAGGGAAGCAGGCAGCTTTAAAGAGCTGAAAAGCTTAGACGATGACATATGAACGGCCGTCACGCCGATGTCCCACCCTGATGTTGCTCGGCCTGTCTTCCCTCCTAATGCTCGCCCCAGTATCTGATCACATCAACACACCATTTTCGTATAAAATACATAATAAGCTGATCAAAGAAAATTGAAAAGCCAGTTCACACATGTCACATGAAACATCTTCAATTTTTGGTTAGGGAAAATCAAGTTGCAAATCTTGGCACCTTTTCATCCATATAAAAAAAGAGGACTATTTGGGAATGTATAAGATTTAATTGGTTTTATTATGAGCGTCTACAGGAAGTGTGTTGTAGGTGAAATTTACCTTGTGACTATAAAATCAGTCTAAATAGTCTATTAACTTAAGGCCTGCCATGTGACTATAAAATCAGTCTAAGTAGTCTATTAACTTAAGATTTATCTGTTCATAACTACTTTCTCAATCTATTGAAGCACAAAGAGTCAACATCCCATATGAGAGAGCAATTTGGTGTCATTGGACCACAAGGTGCTACTTGGAAAAGATGATACAATCAAATGGGTTTAAAAGAAAGCGGAGGATTGGCTTTTACCATTTAACTGTGGCTAAAGGATAGCTTTTTTTGCAGAGCTACATGGGCATTGGGAGGATTTAAAATGGTTAAACAAAAAGTTTTTATCAATTTAGAACTGAGTTCTAAAGTGATGATGAAAGCTATACATACTACATAGTGGGAGAGAAGATAAGAAGAGTGACTCTTCTTTCCAGTCAGATTGCAAGAAATTTATACGATAGTTGTTGACACATATGATCCGGCCGTAAAGGAAATAAATGTGGGAATTATTTGGTTTTGGTGAGTGATGAATTATTGTTGAGAGTTTTAAAGCAAAGTATATGCATCTGGAAACAGATGCCGAGGACACTTGTTAAAGTTGTTGAGCTTAGCTTTCTAGGTGTTATTCCAAAAAAACAGAGACCAAATTAAGTGGGCCGTAGACACATGTGCAGTGTGAATATTTCAGCACGTGGAGGGGACCATATTAAAGTGACAAGATTTTGAGTTTATGATAGGATTATCATAAGCTTACTTAGTTTCAATCGGTAATTATGGGCAATTCAAATTGGTTTATCTCATTGTGATCCTAGGATCACAAGACGGGTTTTACCTTGAAACACTTTAAGTAGGTATTGGTGGTTTTTTCTATAAATCAAAAGAAGGAAAGTTATAGGGAGCCGAATTAGTTGAGCAGTTAGCTTGATAATTATGAAGTTCTAAATTCAAATCTCTACAGAAATTATATATTGATATTCTCAACTTGAGTCGTGCAACTAAATTGATTTACCTCTTTGTGACTTTGTAATCTTTTGTCAGCCAAGATCATAAAGCTGACATCATAACGAACATTCAGATAACGGCCTAATTAAACGTCATCCAAAATGTACATTCAAATAATGATTATGAATATTTCAGAAGGAAAATTATTCCTCAGCGGGACATCTTCTTTCAGGAATGTATACTAAATTTTAAGTGTAAAAAACAAAATTATTAAATAGTTCCTGTTGGTGCGCCCACACATCAAGTTGTTGAACTAAAGACAAATATATTATGTTACCTTAGTATTGAATATATTTGTTGACTTATAGAAAAATATATTCCTATATTTTTATTACAAAGTATTACCAAGACAGTTTCAATCAAGATTAAGGCCTTTATACTTAAATTTTGTTCGTTGACATCTTAGTTTATATAAATAAAATACTCCATATATAATTATAATGAAATAGAGTTAATTTCTTAATAACAATTTTTTATAGAAGTAGCCAAGTGTCTAATGACTCTAATCAGATTCCCTGGAAAAGCCTAAATGCCACGGCCCACGTACTAGCAAAGCAGAAAAGTCTAAAGAGAAAGTGAGAAACGTGCCAAATTATAAAACGACCAATGCTTCATATTAAAAAATTTTATTAAAAAAAAAGTTCATACTAGTTAGGCTATATCAGTGCCATACACATCATATTAATTGGGTTTGCACATTATTTATGTATAACTTATATGAATCAATAGAAAAATATACCAATTATGCCATGCACACCCCATCAAGATTACACATGTCAATCAAGTTTATGGTGTATTATATGAAGTATGAACACCATGTGTATTTTGTACCTAGATACTATACTAATAAATATACATCACTTATTCGTATAACATTTGATCCCACAAAAATTTCACATCACATCCATTTAATACGAAAATGAACATATTAGAATGCATCAAATCAAGTATAAATAAATAAAAGAAATATGCTATTTTATCAAATTAAAATCTCACTCGAAGCATGATGTTATTTAATGTAACATGACTCGTAAATAAATTAGGACTACACAAAAACCTTTGTAAATATACCTAACATTTGAAAGGTACAATATCTAATATTTGAATAAAATCAAGTGCATATAAATAAATAAGAAATAACGTTATTTTCTCGTATTAAAAATAT
This sequence comes from Ipomoea batatas, assembly GCA_002525835.2. NCBI lineage: Eukaryota > Viridiplantae > Streptophyta > Magnoliopsida > Solanales > Convolvulaceae > Ipomoea > Ipomoea batatas. The sequence continues at coordinate 4,142 of NXFB01000196.1, read as the reverse complement.
GTTATTAGCACATGCCATTGTTTAATGTAATGTGACTCACAAATAAATTAGGACTACACAATATTTGAACTAGTATTAACTCCATAAGGAATTTATTAGTTGAATTTCCAAATAGGAGGTATGGGTTCGAGTTCTAGTGGAAGTGGTATTGGATCTATGTGTTTCACTAATTTGAAAAAATATTTATGAATAGATATTATAAAAAAATTACAATGAGAAAATTAGTAGTTACCGGGTAAATTCAGATTTTGTCTAATAATTCACAAATTACACCAGACCAGAAAGATAAATTGTACCTAGTGCGACAAGCTTAACTGAGAGATTGTTGATAAGAAATCAATATTTTCATACGAGAATCATGATTGACTCAACTATTACTTTCGTGTCAATTGTTAAAAAAAAAAAATCTATTAGGGAGTGATGTGTCAAAACTAATCAGCGATTAATGTTGATACGCATCTTCTATCATCATCGTGATAATTTTAAAAAATACTTTTAAAAAATCAATAAAAATTAGATGCAAGCAAGTTTTAAAAATTGATATTAACAAAAAAAATAGATGAATACCTGATGGCCGAAGCAAATGCCTAAAATCTTCTTCTTCATGGCATCCAGCTTGTTGAGAAGATTGAGGAGCTTGCAGATCCAGATGTCATTGCCGTGAGCGTCATTGCAGCTGCCGGTGATGACGTAGCCGTCAAACTCTCCGATCTCAGCGTCCGTCGGGAACTCTCCCTTCGCCACGTGGAACACCTTCCAGATTTCGCCTTCCTCGCCCAGCATTTTCACGAAAACCCCAAAGTAACCCCCGTATTTCTTCTTCACGTATTCGGAGTCCTCTGCGCACAAGAGAACAGCGAATTTTTTTCCCAATTCCATTATTATCCCCTCTCTCTATATATATGTACCTGATCTGATTTGTGTGGATATATATAGTTATCTCTCTATATATCTATCTGAGTTATAGAGAGAGAGACGGAAGGGGGAAACAGGGAGGTTGTTCGCGGTTGAGCTTTGGAGGTATGAGATGTCGGAGATGAAACTATGGAGATTGGAGAAGCCACCCCCTGGTATATATAAGCGCGGCGGAGTAAAATGCCAGAATATGAGAATGAATTTACGTATTTGTCCCCAAAATAGATTAGTAGCGATTCAAACTCTTCGTTTTTTCCTCTAATTCACTTATTTGGCATTGATTATGTGACTTCCCAATACTACTAGTTAATGTAGATTGGGAGGAAGGAATGTACTCAATGTAGCTTGGGAGGGTCTTATTTAATACTCCGTAAGAAAATGCTATTTGGATAAAATGGTAAAATGGTATATCTTTGGGAGATCATGGTATCATTTAAATGAGGTCATAATACACAGAATTTATGTTCATAATACATATACACATGAACATGAATTTTGTATATTCTAAACATGAATGTTGTGCATTATGAACATAAATTATGTGTACTATTATAAGTGTTTATGTGTCCTCAGTTATATAATATACATAATTCATGTTAATTATAGTGTGTTTATGTGTATATTTATTATGAATATGAATGATGTGCATATTGAACATGAATTATGTGTATTCTGAACATAAATTATATGTATTGGACCAGGATCCACAGTGTAATGTGGACCCTGGTCCACGATATAACGATTGGTCCTTTTTGAAATTATTTTATTGGGAAGATCTTAGTCCAAGAAATGTCTATTTTTATTAATGAGGTTTAGGCCTAAAAGGTGGGTTCGTGACTCGTGAGGGAGTTATTTTATTGCAAAGATCTTGGCCCAAGAGGAGTCCATTTTTATTGGTGAAGTTTTGGACCAAGAGGAAAGAGCATTACTGGGTGGACTATAAATAAAAAAGTACATTATTTTGTATATTATCAAATAATGTACATGTTTTCAAAAATAAAAAAAATAAAAATGTACATTCAATATATAAATAGTGTACTTTTAGTATATTAAAAATATATTTTATATTCAAGGAAAGTACATTATTTAAGTATTAAAAGTACATTGTTTTGTATAATGTTTTAATGTACATTCAACACACAATTAATTTACTTTTAGTGTGTGTGTGTGTGTATATATATTAAAAATGAACTTTTTTATGGTCCACATAATAATTTGCCAAAGAGGAATAAAAGTATAGTGGTCTAGGAATGAATGAAGCATGGTGATCCAAAATGTCATTGTTTTTTTAGTGACACAACATATTATCAAGGATTTATAGTTACAATAAATTTTACAAGAAATATAAAAGGTCACTGTTTCTACTAGAATTCGGACTTGTAATTCTGTAAACTCTCATATAAAAGAGTCACAATTATATCATTTGACCATAAGATTTTAGACATAAGGTCAAATAGTATAATCCACCCATATTTTAGCTCATCAAAAGCATCATAAAAGGATTGACTTTATTGAAACCATGGGTTAATTAATTTTTATAATAAAAGAGCCGCAATAGCTTATTGTCCAAATGCAGAAAACGAATTTTGGGGCTGCTGGCTGCTTGGCTTGTTTGACTTACACCACGAAATTAGCAATGCCCAAGTGTCATTTAAAAAGAAATTATAATAGGTAGAATTTTATCGTAGATAATAAAGTATATCGTTTTCTCATTAAAGAAAGAGAGAAAATAAACCGCCTAAATTAGATCCTAAAGCCTCAGCTTACCATTCTAATTTCTAATTTATAGCCCTTGCAATTTGCAAATCGGTCAGAAGCGTGGGATTTCCACGTGACATTCTATCAGAATTGCATGGGTCAAGCCGCTTTATGGTTTTATCGTACGTCCCTTTATGACAGTTTGATGGCTATCAAACTTTAATTTATTCCTGTAATCAACTAAACTGCTCATATAAAATTATTATGATAATTTTATTTACAAGTCAAGATGGTCGATGTCAAAGGAGTTAAATATAATTTTTACGCTGGAAAGAAATTAAGAAATCGATGGCTTGGTATCCACGCCAACAGAATCTAAGTGCTACTCAGTTGGTAGATTGTAAATTAGACTGCAAGATTAAGATCTGACAATTGTAATGTGGAGTTACACCATGAATTGTTTGCGGAGATTATGCATTGATCATTCAATTTAAAAGGCTACTGAATTATTGTGATTCATCTCTTTATTATTCTGTGGAGTCAAAATCAGAGTTTTCGGAATGAGAAATTTCGTCTTTAGTGGACAAAAATTTGATGGCTTGATTATGTTTGATTTGCTGTGCGTATTCATGGGCGCTGCGGATATTGGTTTGCCTCAGAAAAAGGCAGGGATTGGTGAACAACACTCTGTAGTCTGTAGTGGTGGTTGTTCAGTGCCAGCAGATTGCGTAACTCATCTCCCTCGCTGGCTGACTGGTTACTGAGTCAGCACTCGGGCTTTGTACTAACGACAAGCACAATTCCATTCGGTGGCCTTTGCTTTTATTTGTTTGTTTTTATAACTAAGTTTTTCGGCTATGTCAGATTCTATAAATTTGAAATTCGACAATAAACTGTACACTTATACACACAACTAATCCATCTCAAATGAAGCTTCTAAATATTCATAGCAAGAATACTTTTACATTTGTATTAGAAACAATTATATCACATCCCGAATTCATCAGATTCATATTTATTCTTAATAGATTACTAAAATTGAACATATATAATAATTCATCTTGCTATGTGTTTATAATACAGACAGTATAAGCATTGCTGTATAACATTTTGTTAATATTTTAAAAAATTTTATTAAAAAACATTACACTTCTGAGATGAGTCAGTATCAGATAAGTATATTTATTTGAGTCGGTGTTAAGCACACAAGGCCGACTGGCCGAGTAGCCAAATCTAGTTTAAAAGAAAAAAATAATGATTTTTAATTGAAATTTGGAAAGTGGGGAACACGCATGAAATCGTTAAAGCATTGTTCCAAGCAGAGGCAGGAAGGGAAGTGGGGTACACGCAGCTTCAGCCAAAAAGGTAAAAAGGAGCACACATAATTTGCAAGCCACCAAAGAAATGAAAGAATGAGACTATGTTCATCTTCTCTTTCCAGCAGGTTCATTTTCCTGTTGAAGTTGAAAAGATGGGATATAACATTGTACACTTCACTTTGAAGTATAATGCTTGTCTGCTGCAAACCA
>NXFB01000195.1:126792-137612 GCA_002525835.2 Ipomoea batatas | reverse complement strand
AGAGGAGCTTTCCAAACCTTCCCGGTCGTAACAGAGCCCTGTCCATTGCTTCTGGCCTATAGCAATATAGTAATAAGAATATAGATGTCAACAAAAAATTGTTTTATCTTAAGTTATCAGCACAAAACACCCCAAAATATCTAAAATACAGATTTGTACCTATTTGTTGCTCCAATAACATAAACGTCCTTGCGTTGTTCTGCACCATCTAATTCTATGAGCAACTGCAATAATTAGAAAAGGTCATCACTCAAGTAAACTAAGAGTCAAAGTATATAATCAGATATTTTCATGAAAAATACAAAACAAAATTACCTGGTTCAACATCCGCTCTATAACATAACTCCCTTCTTTATTACGCTCTGTTGTCAAAGCATCCACCTATTAAAAAAAAAAAGGAGTATCAAGAGAACAGTACATGTTAATATCCTCCTCATAGACAGATGCCCGGAACATTATTAACTACCTGCTGGCACTACAAGTAAAATTGAGACTCCAAAGATTCAAAGAACATGGACAGGCCTCAAGCAACAGCATATAGAGATACACAGAAGTCAGAACACTTGAAATATCACATTGAGGTCTACTTTTCCTTTTTAATTAAAATACCAAATTTCTGCTTTTTGACAATTCAAGGTTGTTTTCTAACCCTAGCAGTCAACTAAAACAATAAAAGTCCATAGCCAACATTGAGAATATCAATATACACACATCTTCCTAAAGCACAAAAATTTTCCCATAAAAGCATAGGCTTGCAGACCATATATAAAACTCAACATAGTAGAAAGAGAAAATGACAGTTAATTGTTTATACTTCAAGAAGAAACACAGACCTCATCAAAGAAAATTATGCATGGTGAACATGTCCTTGCACGGTTGAATAGTGTCCGGATGTTAAATTCTCCTTCACCAACATATTTGCTCAGAAGTTCAGGTCCCTTGACAAAGAGCATTAATAAATATCAGATAAACAAACATATAAAAACGATCTGGTACTTTGGAGAAGAGAACTAGAGAGAAACCTTGACGTGTATGAAATTTGCTCCAGCTTCATTAGCAACAGCCTTTGCAATCAATGTTTTCCCACAGCCAGGTGGGCCATAGAGCAAGAATCCTGTCTCCAAATCCACTCCATAACCCTAAAGGAATATCAAATGTTGAAACAAAACAAAGACCACTTTAATTTTCTAAGTACTTATTAAAAATAAAGAGCCAAGTAAAATAGGTGAAGAAAACAAGAAAGCTCAGTAAATAATACACCAAGTGGCAAGGCATCGCTTAGAATAGCATTACAGTCCGTGAAACTACATAATGCTTCTTATAAAGCTTATTAGCAAATAACAAGATCAGAAAGGAATACATTTAAGATGGAATGCAGATTCTGGCATATTTTGTTCACAGTCCTTGGTAAGAATAACATGAGGTTACATATTTAACATTAAAAAAATGGTTGCATTATACACTGCTCATATTTGAAATTGTAAGCTAAAATAAATGATCATAACTTAAGAAGAAAGACCTAAGCATGTGGTTCAGACAAGAGAACCGGAATCATTATTGATTTAATGAACAAAAAAGAGGGGGATTTGATTGAAGACATAAAGTAGGATCAGAGCATTCTTTCATCAAATGTGAAAGAATGGGGATTTGATTCCAATTTACGAGGCATTAAAAATGAATGAGCAGATTCATCAATCACCTGTTTTTTTCTTATTCTCCCCTCAAAAGTGGCAAACCAAATGCCTCTTTAAATTTGCTTATCTTTGGACCTCTACCATTCCAAAAGGAAAAGCCTAAAATCTTTCACCTATCTAAATGGGAAGGAAGTTAAACAATAGTGCATTAGAGCTCATAAAGACCAACATCATCCACCTAATCAATAGAACCCTAGAGTTATCCCTTCTCAGTAAAAAAAATGTCAGTCTTCAGCATGACACGGCAGGATCCCTCATGGTTGGAGTTCGGTGACAGCTGCCATGGGGATGGCATTGTGGGACTGTGGGAGATAGGGAGGGGAAAGAACAATGCAGGAATGGTCACCTAAAACATAGATTAACTAGCCAATCTGTTGATATAGATAAATCACAGCATAAAATATAAACTTATTCAGTGCAAGAATTAAACACATACAACTAATTACCTCATAAACTTCTGGATACTTTATACGTCTAACAATATAACGGTCAAATTCCCTCCTTAACAATTCAAGCCCTCCAACGTCTTCCCATTTAACATTTGGAATAGCAGAAAAACCTTCTCTCCTAGAAGAGGGTTGAACCATTTTAACTGCTTCCTGCAATCAATCAGGCAGAGAAGTCATGCAATGCCACATTAAAGTGAATATATAGTTACCCAAAAATGAAATTTGTGTGTTTTATGGATGAAGGAATATCATCAGAAGCAGACAATTTTAAGCATTAAAAAAATTATAAGAGAAATCGGTATGTGTATAGTCACACACCTGCAGGCTCAAGGAGTTAAAGGTGAACATAAACTACACAATCTAATAAGATGCAATTACTGTCTTTCTTTGGTTCCAAAATAGTGTTTGTTGTTACTTTTATTATTTTAGTGGAAAACTGGGGGCAAGAGGCTTCGCGCGGCACAGGTGCAAACATGTGAAATAAAATAGTACGACAATCTCTCTGCAACACATACCTCAAAATCAGCCATGGTAATGCTGACTTTTTCCATCTCTTCAGGGGACCATGGTTCTTTCCACCATTCTTCATTATGTTCACCACCTACAGGTTCTTCAGAAAGCTCAGTCTTCCTCTGGTCTATAATTCTCTTCATTGCAAGGTTACCAGCCTTATTAGTCAGTGCAACCAAATCAGCTCCAACAAAGCCAGGGGTGGACCTTGCTATCTTCATGAGATCAAATGCACCTTCAACTTTAAGATTACGTGTCAGCACAGACAAAATGTCAACCCTAGCATTCTCATTTGGAATGCCTAAAACAATCTCACGGTCAAATCGTCCAGGCCTCCTTAATGCAGGGTCAATGGAGTCAGGTCTGTTTGTAGCTCCAATAACTAAAACATGGCTGGATTTGCCATCATCTCCTTCTTGCATTGCATTTCCATGTCCACCATCAACACGTTCTGAAGCAGAATTCCCATCTGCATGTTGCACATTTCTATGTGATTCATCCATGCATGTCATCAATTGTGTTACAATTCGACGTTCCATTTCTCGCTGCACATTTTCTCTTTTTGAAGCAATGGCATCAATCTCATCAATAAATACAATAGATGGTGCTGTCCGGTATGCTTTTGAGAATAATTCACGTATATTCTCTTCTGATGCACCTGCAATATCAACATTTGTGCACTAAGCAAAGCTTCAAAACAACAAGCCAATAAAAGCAAAGCAAATGAATGCCACAGAGAAGAAACAGCCCCCTCTACTCCCAATGGATTCATTTTCTTCCTTCAGTGCTATTTTAAAATCCAGCTCATTTCAAGAATAAATAAATACTTATGCAGCTAGCAATAAGGGAAAAGATATAAGAAACAGAACAATGAACTATGTTATACAGCAGAAGTTCTAGGGAAATGGTTAGAAGGAAAATCATATATATCTTTGAAAATATATCAATGTGTCTTTGCAACCTTACACCTACACCAATACATACAATGGCACTATTACCTCAGACATTATGATTTTTAGCAATGAGCCAATGAGTTCGAATTGGATATATTGGTGCTTCTGAAGTTTCCAGTATCTAAATCACTGAAGTATAGGCTTAATCTTGTAAATGCATTGGTAATCCTTTGGAAACATCACATTCTCAATGCCACTTCTTGTTAACAAAATTAACAATGTCTTTAAGAATATTGCAATTACATGAAACCCAAAATCATTAACTTCATATACTGTAACTACAAAAACAAAACAGCAAAGAAAAGAAACTTTGCTTCACCTGAAATCCCGGAGACCAATTCAGTAGCAGAAATCTTGTAAAAGGGAACTCCAGTTTCATTAGCAATAGCGTGAGCTAGCTTTGTCTTCCCACACCCTGGTGGCCCATAAAAGAGGATCCCTGACATTGGCCTAATTCCTAGATGTTTCAGCAGCTGTGGATGGTACAATGGAACCATGACCTCCATCTTCAATTCCTCTACCACAGATCCCATTCCTCCTAGGTCCTTAAATTTCGGCCCAGCATTTGGCTTCTCACCATTGCTTTCAATCCCTATTCCTCCTAGTTCTGGCCCCTTTTTCCCCAAGTTAACAGCAGGCGAGGGGGGTAAAATTTGCTTTCCTTTCAATAAAGAAACTTTCTTTTTCACCTTATTGGCATCACTATTATTCACAACCTCCACTTCCATAACTTTAGCGTTGGATTTAGGAGTGGCTTTCGCCTTCTGTTCGCTGTATTGGTCTCGAAGCATTGACCGCATCAAATCGTGCTTCGGCTCAATTTTCTCTCCGTAAACCGCATCCAGCGATGAGGATGAAGTAGGCGTGGAATCATCACTCCCGGTCTCGGAATCCGATGACGACAATACCTCGTCTGCACCTTGCTTTTTCCTTTGCATATTCCTAAGATGTTGAGCCTCAATTTGCTGCAATCTCTTCTCGCTCTCGTCGATTCTCCTCGGTATCTTTCTGGGGGGAGTCGCTTGGTCGCTGCTGTCTTCTATCAAGCTACCTCTGGAATTGATGGTCTGGAGGACGTCCTGAACGCGTTTGGTGAATGGCTGCATCTTCTGGCGTCCATACTGGGGGTAAGCAGAGCGGAGATGATCTACGATCTGCTCGACGGTGGAGTACTTGCTTCTACACGTTTCTATTTGTCTGCGAAGCGCCTGAAGGCCGCCGCCGCCGCCTGACCTTCTTCCCTGCTTCATCGCCGTTAGAAGCAAGGGCTTATGCGTTCCCAAAACTTTTTCTGCCGCTGGTTCCGGTATTTAAACCTACATGTTTTTATGCGTTATTTATTTGGAAATAGGCTGAACTACCTAGCCATGGTTCCGATTCCGGTTCCGATTCAAATCGTGACCTTTTTTTAAAAAAAAAATCTATGTTTTATTTTAAAATGGAAAAAGTGTCAAATAGGCCATTGAACTATTAGGATTTGTGCAATTGGGCCATCGAACATAAAAAGTGTGCAATTAAACCATTGAACTTTATAAAGTTGTGCATATAGCATTTTTAGTCTGTTACTTTCAGGTTAAACAGGTAATATCAATGACGTGGCGTCTTGTGTGACATTTTTTACACGGTGGCAACTTTTAATATTTAAATGAATTTACACATCAACACAGTTTAATATTAAATCAATTTAATATATATATATATATTTGAGTTTCTCTCGGACAAAACCTAGGGTCCACTCCATCAATGCCGGCAAAATCGCTCCTCCAACATCAAATTAGTCTTTGGTCGAAAATCGGAAAAATTGAAGGTTAGTAGCATTCTTGAAGCTTTCTTCATTGGTTTGCTTAATGTTAAACTGAGTTTAATGGGTCTACTATTTTCTGTTAAATACTAGTGTAATGGGTTTCGTTTACAGTGAATACGGTGGATATTGGAGCTCTCCGACTGCAAATTAAGGTTCTTTTTGAATTGTTTGAATGTTGAAATTCTAGTTGTGCTATTATACTGCATGTGTTTCCATTACTATTTAAACCAAAAGCTTTATATATTAGCCATGTGTATACTGCTACGGAGTATTGATTTAATATTAAACTGTGTTGATGTGTAAATTCATTTAAATATTAAAAGTTGCCACCGTGTAAAAAATGTCACACAAGACGCCACGTCATTGATATTACCTGTTTAACCTGAAAGTAACAGGCTAAAAATGCTATATGCACAACTTTATAAGGTTCAATGGTTTAATTGCACATTTTTTATGTTCGATGGCCCAATTGCACAAACCCTAATAGTTCAATGGCCTATTTGACACTTTTTCCTTTTAAAATTGTTCAAATTAAGTATTCACCAAATAATTTTTTTATCTATAAATTTTTGAAAAATAGTTATATCAAATATTTAAACTTTAATGTTAAACTAAAAAAGCACAAATAATTATGGGTTTGCACTTAAATTGCCTACTTAACTTATTGATTTCAATAAGAATCAAAGCATATGTAGTTCTCTTACCTTATTTTTCGAAATAACACATGCAGTAGTTAATTCTCATAAAATAAATTGGAATTAATTATAATTAATTCTTAAATTGATCATAATTAAAAATAGGGAAAATCACTGTTTTGGTTCCTCAATTGTTTTGTAATTGTCAACTTAGTCCATAATTTTTAATTTGGTTGAATTGACCCCCAACTGTTTTAAATTTTTAATTTGGATGTTTTAAATTTCGTAAATTAAATCCCCTAGCCACTTGGGAGAGCCACATCTATGCCGTTTGACTACAAGGCCTTTGGCACACATGTTGTTACTTAGTTAATTCTCATAAAATAAATAGAAATAATCAATTATAATTAATTCCTAAACTGATCAGAATCATAAATGTTATCGAGAAGTAAAACCACTAAGTGTATCCAAAAGGTATATCCATTCCGCAAGTTGAACCGAAAGTTCACATGGCCAGACCAAACTGCAAGGTCGCAAATCGAGAGGTTCCAAACCGAAAGGTCATACCGCAAGGTCACAAACGAAAAGGTCCCCTACCTAAAAATCACTTACTACAAGGTAAAATCTGTAAGGTGACCAAGAGGTTACATTATTCGATTGGAAAAAAATAATCGTTACTTATTGCAAGGTAAATCTCGTAATGTGATCGAGAGGTTACATTATTCGGTTGGAAAAAAATCGTCAAGACTCATTATAGGATTTGATTTACGCGCGAATGAGAATCTTTGAGCTATACAATTAAAGTTCTTTCAATTCTAAAATGAGATTTTATATATCCACTTTCCATTTCAATATGAGACAAATGCTACTTGGGATGAGGAGTTAATTCGTGATATTTTTCACCCACTTGATGTTAACAGGATATTATGCACTCCCATCTCAATTGCTCACAGTGACTCTTGGTGCTGGAAAGGAGACTTACGTGGTCAGTACACTATGAGGCATGGTTACCAGCTGCTAACACGCACACTTCTTACGCAAGAGGCTTCAGTTTTGTTTGTGGAATGGCGTAAGTTGTGGAATTTGAAGGTGCCGCCCAAAATAAAAAACTTCTTGTGGCGTTGTATGAGGCATATTCTGCCAGTTCGAGAGGTTCTAAAATCTAAGCGAGTATGGATTGGTGGTGGCTGTCCCCTGTGCACATCCGAGTTCGAGACTATCTCTCATATATTATGTGAATGTCCGATTGCCCTTCGCCTGTGGGGTTGTGATGATATACTGCAAGGCCGAACTTTTGTGGCTTTTGTGGAATCAACTTTGTGTAATTCAGACGCGACATTGGGAGTCACCATGGCTGCAAGGTTTTGGGTTATGTGGATGGTTAGAAATGATGCTGTGTGGAATGGTAAGACGTGGCAATCTGCTGAGATGTTCAATTATGTGTATTCTTTGTTAGCTACATGGCAGGAAGCATGGATTTGTGTCTCTAGCTCTGAACAGCAGCAAGTGAATGTTGTTATGGATTAGGTGCCACATCCTCTTGGCTTCTTAAAGTGTAATGTGGATGCGGCTGTTCATGCAAGTGGTGCGACCTTTGGAGCTGTTATTCGAAGTCATGATGGTTTATTTGTTGCAGCTCTAAGTGGTCGTTTATCATGTACTCGAGACCCTTACCTAGCAGAGGTTCTTGCGGCGAAGGAGGCATTATCATGGATAAAGAGTCGACCGGAAACTAGATATTTTTTGGAGTCAGATTGTCTTAATTTTTGTTCTAGCTTTAATTCGGTTAAACAAGATTTTTCTCCTGTAGGTCTGGTTATAAAGCAGTGTCGTTTACTTGCTTCTGACATTGGGAACGTGTTTGTTCGCCATGTCAAAAGGTCAGCGAATCAAGTGGCTCACGTGTTAGCACGGGCAACTGATTCTTCCTCTGTCCTTAGTACGTGGGAGTCTGTCCCACCTTATTGTATTTCGAGTTGGTTTTAATATATAAGGTCATTTGGTTTTCAAAAATGAGACAAATGCTACTTCCAAGTCTTTCCATCTCCATTATATTTTGCAACTCAAATGAGTCTAATTTGATAATCAAATTGTCATTCACAATTATCCGTTTTAAACGTACAATAATATGTCAATTGTTCGTCTCACTTCGAAGAATCCGAATCCATTTCGATCAAAATCAAATTGAAATATCTTTATACACACAAAATAATCACTTAAAATGTCATTTTTGTTAAAAAATTTCCAACATACTAATCAACTAACCAACTAGCTAACAATCTACTACATCACTCACTGATTTCTGTATTTAATTTAATTTCTTTCTTGAACTGTAGCTGCTTCTTAGCTTGTTGTGATATTTCTCCTGACCAACTTTGCCATATAATAGCAGGATCACCAAATTATGGAAGAGATAAATCGCGAGTCATCGGTTTCTATCTGTGCAGCATCTCTACTTCAACGGCTTTACGAAGGCTATATGAGGTGTCATACGAACTTGGCTGGGTATCCCTAGGTGCATGAATATAATACTCTTTTGATTGCTGTAAAATGGATTAAAAAAGAGTACAGGGGTGCTTTGATGCGTAGTAAACTAGTAATAAGGTTGCTGTTCTTGAATTCATGGCCACCATTTCTGCAATTTGGAAAGCCAGAAATGATTTCCAATTTGCAGGCCTTCTGGGCTCTATTTGTTGGATGGGCTATTAAGGCCAATGTTCATACACTCCTGTTTTCCATTATCCATTGGATCATATTTCATTTTAGATTTTGCTCCTAAATGTTTTATAGATTTTCTTTTTAAGCCTTATTTTGATCTCTTCAAGAAATTATACTATGGATCAGGGTCTATTTTGCATTATGGATCTTAATTGTTACCTGTAAACAAATTAAAGACACATCACAAGATAATTACAAAAACATAAATTGTTAACTGCAAGTATAGAATATGTTAATTATATACACATAACATGTTAACCAATATCTTATGTGTCTGCAGTTAACAAATTTTATACCTATTATGTGCCTGTAATTAGTTAATTACTATGTTATGTGCCTTCAATTTGTGTTACAGATACTGATAACGATAAATACTCGTAGAATACAAGAAACGATCGTATTTTATTAAGAGTATCCGGAACCAGTTACAAAGTGGATGATTTGACCTGTTCAACCTGTCTGAATGTTAAGTCAAGAGTTCTATCACGGATGATCAGGTTGGCCTTTAGATCTCCGAGGATATAGCTATCATTGGTGTAGCTATCATTCGTGTAATAGCTAAAAGTCCTTCTCTCATCAATAAATGCGGTATTTATAGGTAGAGGAAAAGGACAAATTCCGCCCTCTCGGCATGTCAAACACGTGGAATTAATCCATGCATAGGCCCATCATCGGGTGGAAACTATGGCGTACAGGTGCCGTAAATCAGATTAATCGTCTACGACTGCTCCGGCGGTTGGCAGATCGGGATGGACGGAAAGGTCCTTATGGCTGGGTTCGGTCGCTCAGTCCCATGATGGTATATTGGTATCGGCCTTATTCCGATTGGGCAATCCTTGGGTCTGGTCGGGTACGGTCTGTTTGGTGAGGGGTGGTGCGCAAAGAGTTTAAGTACATACCGTTTATACGGATGAGGACAGATCCAAGAATAATCTCTATCAGATACATAATACATTAATTGTAAGTACATAATTTTTGTACTAGGGTTCACAATATGAATCCTAGTCCATGGTATAACAATGGGATCTCTCCACGACTTCACGGTATGCCCTGAGTAATTGCTTGATTTTATGCTTAATATATTTTACCTTTTTCCATTGAAAGCAACACGCAGATATTTTCTTTAGTAAAAAAAAAACATACGAAGATCAAGACTACATGTATATGAAGATTGATACTCTATTTTGGAAATACACAGCGTCCAATAATATATCGATGAGGCCCCAGATAAATAAGAGCTTTGTTATCACATGTTAGATATAAATATAATCCAACATAAAATAGCATATAAATACGAGTAGTCATACCTCGTGGCAGCAGAAGTAATAAAACAACATTTTGATGGTCAAATAAATCTGTTGAGAGCAGAGTTATATGAAATCCAAACTAGAGTGGAGTGGCATTATTTGAGGTTTGGTTGTATCTAAATGAAGCAGGACAGGAAGAAGATTGAGTCTTGATAAGAGGTACTAAAGACTGAACAACATCTGTCATCAAGGGACGATAATCCGCTTCGGTTTGTACACACATTGCAGCAATAGCAGCTACCTGGATTAGATCCTTGAGAGAGTATTGGCCTTTTAGTGCAGGATCAACCATTTCCACTACTTTCTCTCTGTTTGTAAGTCTTGGAAGTGCCTGCACAAGTACACCAGTGTATATTATAGTGATGATTGACTATATATTGGGGTTACGTTATTGCTAGCACAAACAAGTTTTTGAATTGAGACCAAAAATATAATGTAATTCAATCCAGACCCAAGAAACAAGGACATGTTCTCCAGGAGGCCGCCTTGTATCGGCTGGCACGCGTCCCGTCAAGAGCTCTAGAAGGACTACGCCATAGCTGTAGACGTCTGACTTTGTGGTAAGCTTTCCCGTAGAAGCATATCTGTTGCATATATTATAAAAAAAAATTAGCTCAGTTGATTCCTGTGTAGCATATTGTTAGCAAGGATGCAGAATTGAGCCCTAATAGGCTTACAGGCTACAGCTACAATGTGGAAGTTACACCCAATATGGTGGACACTATATAGCGGGAGTTTTACCCCCTAGCT
>NXFB01000195.1:58130-78858 GCA_002525835.2 Ipomoea batatas | reverse complement strand
CGGAAATGCTTTGCAGGGCTGTGGAGCCTTGACGAGTCTGATGTCATTAAGGATGCAATTCAAAGACCTGAATTATATGTTATGAAACCTCAACGAGAAGGAGGAGGTTGATTCGATAATTGCAGTTACTTTGTGGTAAATACTGTTTTTACTAGTATCACTAATTTCAGATAGTTATCTCTCTTCAGGGAACAATATCTACGGGGACGATGTGAGAGAAACTCTTGAGAAGTTGCAGAAAGAAGGCACTGGAAGCGATGCCGCTTACATCCTCATGCAGAGGATTTTCCCGGCCTTGTCTCCAGCGATTTTGATGCGAGAGGGTATTCCTCACAAAGAGCAAGCCATATCTGAACTCGGTATATATGGTGCTTATTTAAGGTAGGTAAATACTAGGTTAATTGTCGCTTTATAATTGCCCCTCAAACTCCCAGCTCTAAAAAGTAAACGAGCACGTAAAAGAACAAGCCGACTAATCAGAACCTTGCCTGCCAAAGGCCTTGTGGTCAAGCAGCATAGCTGTGGCCCTTCCAAGTGAGAGGTCACAGGTTAATCCCCAGTGGGGGCGTTGGCTCGTTGTGCTTCAGTAGGTTGAGAAAGTATGTATGAACAGATACTACATTGTAATAGAGTCAATAGTATTCAAAAAAAAAAATCAGAACCTTGCCTTAGTTGCCTACAGTTCCGATATTCTTAAGCATTTTGCATTCAATGACCCGAGGAGCATAAAGCGTTGCTGCAGTTTTTGTCTCACGTGCTTTGAATTCTTTGTGCAGGAATAAATCGGAGGTGGTAATAAACGAGAATTGTGGTTACCTGATGCGGACAAAGGTGTCTTCTTCAAACGAGGGCGGGGTTGCTGCTGGATTTGCGGTTTTAGACAGTATATATTTGGTTTGATGGAATGGTTCTGTGGCATGATATGATTCAGGTCAAGCATATGGGTGTTTTGAGTTCCTTGGACCTGTGTTATTGTTTCGCCTGTTTATTTGGTTCATCATTTTCTGAATGGACACAGGAGAATAAATGAATAATACAAAGAGCTTCATTGAACCACTTTCTGTTATTGGTTCACAACTTATTGTCAGCTACAACTTGAGAACTTGAATGAATCTATTTACAACTTCAGATATTGAGTCCTTATGATCTAGGTTCCTATTCTACAATAGTTGAACTCACATATGGTCATTTTTAATATACTCAAGGTTTATTTTTATGTATATTACTTAAAAGTGAACATTTAATATATTATAAATGAACATTTAGTATACTAAAAATAAACATTTATTCATGGTTTACCTTGCAATGTGGATAACGGTCCATAGTACAATTTGTCGCTAAAGTTATACCAACTTGTCTTTATTATTCTCACGACCTACAAATTATATTGTGGATCAGCATCCATCTTGCATGGTCAAACCTTAACATCAATAAACACTAAACTAATTACATGTATATCATATGTATTTTCACTCAGATTATAATGTTGTTTCTATATGTTCATAAAAATAAAACTTAATATACATAAAACATTACATGATATGCGCATCATGTTTAATAACATTCATAATATTTATTCTATATAAGCATAAACTTAAATAGTAATGCGTATATAAACACAATTTTCAAGCACTCTACACTAGGTTGATAATATATATTCATTCTATATGTTCATAAAAACAAGGATGAATGTATCATATGCATCATATAATATTTAATACTCCGTAGCATTCATCTTGTGTTATGTTCATAATATTTGTTTTATATGATCATACTCTTAAATCTTAATGTATATAAACACTAAATTATAGGTATATAAGATATATTTTCATTTACTATGTAGTAGGTTTATAATATTTAGACTTGTGTTTGAACTGAAACAAGAAGATCTATGCTTATAAAAAGGGAGTGATACTTTTATAAATAAACATATACAAACTTGAATGAATAGAGGATTAAAATTTATATTTAGACTTGTGTTTGAACTGAAACAATGTGTCTGGTATACTTAATCTAAAATAACAATGCTTTATGCATGTTTTAGTCTAAAATAATGTGACTTTTTTTTTTTGGGTGAGTTTTTCAAATGATGCTGATTTTTTACCCCGTATTTTAGCTCTTTTCTTCTCTAACTAAGTATAACTCATAATCAATTTAGATTAATTCTTTAAAAAAAAAAAAAAAACTCTTAAATAAGGGTCACACTTGCGTGAGACCATCTCACGGATCTTTATTCGTGAGACGAGTCGGGTCAAGATGAAATGTAATACTTTATTCATGACTTAGTATTGCATTTGCTACTTGTTAGTATAAGTATTACATTTCATCTTGACCCGACCCGTCTCACGAATAAATATCCATGATACGGTCTCACACAAGTTTTTGTGTTTAAATAATGATGAATTCTAAAAGGCTTGCTAAGAGGTGGAAAAATGAAATAAAAAGCCACTCTAACTAGAAAATGAGCAAGGTTAGAGAAAGTGTGCAGTTGTTATACCATGGACCCAAATCCATGTTCACAATTTTAGAACTGTATGTTCACAATTTTTGAACTCTATATTCACAATTACAAAACTCTATGTTCACAATTCCATAACTCTATATTTAATAGTATAACAGAATTTTTGAATCTATATAACAAAATTGTGAATATAGAGTTCGAAAATTGTAAATATTGAGTAATATAATTTTGTATATTGAGATTCAAAATTGTAAATATAGAGTTTTAAATTTGTGAATTCCAAGCATAATTTGCCATAGATAACTGGTAATGGTAATACAAGCCTAGCTGGCCCATCGTTTAGATCGGCAATAATTAAAAAGAAAATGCACGCCCAGTGGGACTCGAACCCACAATCGCTTGATTAGAAGTCAAGCGCCTTATCCATTAGGCCATGGGCGCATTTGTTTTGTAAGTCCATTTTGACAGTATAAAAAAGATAGTAATTAAGAAAATCTTAATAATGGTATTCAGGCCGTGATCTTGAAATTGCACCTGAAGAGATCCCATCACTTCTTCATTCTATCCTCCATTTTCGCTAATGACCACGTGAAATCAATGCCTTTTAAGCCACTAAACCAGACCACCCCATTATGTATATATTTTCTGAGAATGAATTTTTTATTTATACGTTGACCACATTATTTAAAAGTGTGTAAGGTCAGCCAATTAATGACACTCAATATATATAAGAAAAATATTAAGAGAGGTAAATAACATTTTCCTTAAAAAAAAAAAAAAAAAAAACTTTTCCCCTCCAAAATGGTGTTGGGTTTCCCCAAATAGTTATTTTCCTACCCGTGGAGACAAAAATGAGAATAAACTATGTATTTATATCAAAACAAAATAATGTGTAATCGAAAATAAAAACAAACGAGCTAGTAATAAACTTGTACTTTTATCAAACAAAAAGATATTGACAATTTGACAAGAGCCTAACAGTTCCAACATTGAGAGAAAGGTCAATTGTGAAATTTTTTTTTTTAGGGCAACTAGGAAGGGGGGGAAAAAAAAAAAAAAAAAAAGAGAAGAGAATTAGTGCAAAAAAATATAGGTTTATGCGCCCGGCGGGTGCGTGGAGTACACGCGCTTGACCCGGCTGGGCGCATCTGTGCACATAATGCACAAAAAAAGTTTTGTTTTTTTAAAATTTTTTTTTTTTTTTAGTGAACCCACAAAATACTTCATTTGCTCTCTCTTTCCTCTGCCTTAACATTGATCCCACAAAAAACTTAAAGCAATAGTTTATCACTAATAAAGGGGATTATGAAATAATTCACATTCGATTTTCTTGGAACTGAGAGAACTTTCATCAAAACAGCATCTCACAATATACCCACTGGCAGTAAATGCTAAAAACACAGGAGAACCCCCACAGCCCACAGGTTCATTTTCCATTTCAATGGAAATCATCAGAGATGTCAACTAAAATGAAAGAAAGAAAGCTCCACCTGACCAAAAAAAAAACTCAAAACTATATTCACAGATATGGGTTACTGCTACCAAGTCTAAGTTTTCGTGCAATGAAACTCTAAAACTATAAGGAAAAATTTCAAATGCCTAAAAGTTCTTGAATAAGCTCTTCTACTCATCATTCCACCCGAAATCCCTGGCCCGACTCTCCCACAGTTCGGAGAGCTTGCGCTCTTCTATTAATGCCGCTTGAGCCCTTTCTCTAGCTTCTTCACACGTTTCCATCCCCGTGTTGCATTTCTCTGCTTCTCGTTGGTAGTGCGAAGATGCTCTCTTGGCACCTGTAATTAGGGCGTTCGTATGCTCCAAGCTATCGCTTGTTACGTTCTTCAACAAGTTAATCTCCTCCGATAGTAAGGTGATGATGTCCTTTTTCATTTCCTCGTTCATTTCGGGATTGTCTTTAGCACAGTCTGAACAGATTAAAGGTATCGGTTTAGTGTATTTGAAATAGATACACACAAGTCATTTTATTGTCATATAACTGGCAAATTTAATTTTTTGTTGAATATCAACGCTTTTCTTTTCTACTCTTCTTATTTAATCTCAATACAGTGAGTGGGTGAGTAATCGAGTTTTAAGAAAACAATGGCATAAAAGTATTTTAGATGTGGCATCGACTTTCCGGAGGAAGGGCAGTAAAGAATGCTTAGTTGTAGATACTAGAGAAGTATATAGACTAACCTGCAAATGAGCTGTTCAAAACATCTGCAAGAAAAAACAAAAACAGAATACGAAGTTATCAATGGAAACAGAAATGTGGATGCACAAAATATAGATAAATAAATGAACAGATCAAGGGCACCACAGAATTAACAGTTCAAATAAGAGAAAAAAAATTTGTCAAAAGAAGCCACATTTAACTCAAAATCATAAAAAGGAACGGGTTATTTTCACTTTAGAACTGTTAACGACAGTATTGGCATGCATCGTATCTGTCAGCTTTTAAAACCAACAATGAAAGCATCATTATCATATACCTAATCAAATGTTTGCCACAATGGGAGACTATTAGAGTACTAGTATACCCTCGGATCACCAAGGCTTCTGAGCTTAAACATCAGGGTAACAATCCCTTCACACATCTCTGCAGGATTAATTTTGGCTCAGTATGTGACTCTTATGACCGGTATGTACTACGTACTGATACCATACGAAACGAAAAATAGTCCCTTCAAAAGAGAGGATGTTATCCACACCTAAATGAAGGGTATAATAAATAACCCTACAAATTTCTCGTCAAACTGGTATTTTCTCAGAAGAAAACACCTTTCCGGAGAAATTTCACTTAACTTTCATGTCTTTATAAACTGATTTTTGCAATAACCATAATTGGTTATGCGAGTTAAGAGACAGGCATAGCATAAATTGCATTCAGACCCAGGATTAAAATGATAGCACTTGGACTTGGTCTTCTTCAAGAAACAGTTACACTTGTCTTTATTTTCTTTTTACTGCTCCATAAGTTAAGAAGCTTCAACATTTAGACATTATGACCTCCGTTCAAACTATATAATTAGTCCTACAATTTGCAGCATTCAACAGCAGGCATTGCATAAGCGTTTCCAGATCACTTAAGCTTTCATCTTCTTCTGGAATTTAAATGCTCTCACCCAAAATGTCTGCCAAGACAATGCAAGACTTCTCCAAAGCCCTTAAGGCCAATTTATGTAAGGAATGCAACTAAATTCTCAGTTTCACTAATGTAAGTACTAATTTCTTATACTAGAAGAGAGCCTCGTGAAGGATGAAGCTTCATGACCATTTCTGAAAGCTAAGATCGTTTGCTCAATTATAGGCCATAGTAGCACAGATCTTACTTATTTCAGCCATGGCAGTTGACTATAAGAATCAACTACAAAGTACAAGCCGTAGCTAATTTTAAGTATGAATGCCTATTCTTACATCTTAAGCCCATTACTGTTGCACAACTGTTAACAACCTCAAATAAGCTGAAGATTAGTTTACTTAGATAGCATATCCTGCTAGGTCAACTGATTCAATTTGCCAAATTGCTTCATTCTACACAAAATTAAGTTAGTGATGTGCAAGAACAGATATATAGCAATTCATGAAAGCACAACAATGGCATTTCCATTCACAAATGGTCAAATTTTAAAGAACACATTGTTACAGAATTATGATGGTGAAATCCATCTCACATACAAATTTCTTCTCAAAACCAAATGGTATATACAAATAAGGCAAACACACAGTGGAGGTGAAAGCACAAGAAAGTCTATAATTAGAACAGCAAACAAAGTGAATCAGCAGTATCATTTATATTTGACATCCGATAGATAAACAACAATGAAGTTATACTGCATTGTGTAAACTTAGAAGAAGCAACATAGAAGGTGAAAATTTATGAGCCTGCAATGGAAAAAGAGAGAAAGGCACACTTACCCAAAGGCAAGGGGAGTGTGGAATCCTCATCACAATCGCAAGAACACAAGGGACATGAATCCAAAACACTTGACCTCAAATTGGAGCTCCAGAGGATCGATGGCCTCACAATATAAAGAACCAGAAACAAGCCCACAAAGATCACCACACATCTTACCGCCCCTTGGCTACACAACCTCTGGTCTGATGGATGAGCCATGAGAAAGTATCCCCTGAAAATCCCAAGGCAAATCAAATCTTCAACACTAATTAAACAAGCAAAAAATGCAAATGTTAAAAAAAAAAAAGAAGAAGTCAGATTCAAATAGAAATTGAATGCCAAGAAAACACAAAAACAAAAAATTTCAAAAAATAAAATAAAATAAACAGACCCCAATTCAGATAACGATACCTGAGTCAAAAAGATCAGAACTTCACTTTAGTCTTTACCTCAAACTCAATCATTTGAGTAGTCCAATTGTGAACAATACACACTTTGTACACCATACAAAAAAGCAATATAAGTGTGTATATATACTATACGACTAATCGGTGAGGGCGTGCTCAGATTAGTGAGAATGCCATGTCGAAATCGAAGTCATAGTAGCACAGAATCCAAGAAAGACAGGGCTGTGAAGAAGATTCAAAAGAAAGTAAATCTGTGGTTTGTTTTGGTGTTTTGAGGGAAAGTAAAGGCGACCCAGATCCCAAAATGGGGAGGCGAAATTGATGGAGTTAGTTTAGAATAGAGATGTTGTAGTAGGGAGAGAAAATCGGTGAAGAGGGAGAGAAAGGAGGGATTACGGTACTGCTGGCTCCTGGCTGTTGCCTGTGGAGTGAGGAAGAAGTCTTTGCTGCTTTTAATACTTAAGGAAACACAAAAGAGAAAAAAATAAATAAATAGCTTTCAATCATTATCATCCATCATTCATCAATTTATCATTCAAACCGCAAAACTGCAAAAGTCATTGATGTTTGTATTTTTCTTTTTTAAATTTCTTTAGTTTTCATTCAGGTATCTACAATACTGACTTGAGCTGATTACCCAAAGAAATCAATAATAATAATAATAATAATAATAATAATAATAATAATAATAATAATAATAATAATTATTATTATTATTATTATTATTATTATTGATGTGTTTAATTACAACTTAACCCTACTCGGAGACTTGATAGGATAATCTAGCTAGGCCTCGGATAGGTGAATTCACTAAAAAGTCTAATGCCTCTTTTATAGGTGAAGGAGGGGACATGCTGCAGACCCGACATGTCCTCTACGTGGGATACACAGGTTAGCCGGTCAGGGAGGCGGCCTCTAGTGCCATGACACTGAAGATATGACAGACATGACGTGATTGAGATAAGGTATCAGGGGCTGAAGGCCGAATAGATGGGCGGCGGGTCGGAAGCCCTCTTGGTCTTAAGGTGAGCACCTTGCTCAGCATCGGGTGACCGGGAAGGATCATGGGGTCTTTGATCCCGACCAGTTAAAAGCCTGATCCAATCAAGTACCGGTCCGACCAGTTAAGGAGTGGATCAGGTGTAAATATATATTCCCGTGCGGTTGTGTGGTTAACACAAAAAGGCGCACCTTAAGCATTCAAGTGGTGTACCTTAAGTATACAAGTCACGCACTTTAAGCACACAAACAAAACACTTTAAGAACACAAACCACGCATCTAAAATTTTAAAATTGTGCACCTTAAGTATACAAACAAAGCATCTTTAAAACACAAACCACGCATATAAAGTTTTAAAATGGTGCACCTTAAGTTTCAACAACTGACATACCTTAATCATACAAATCACGCACCTTAAGAAGGAAAACCACGCACCAAAAGCTTTTGCCCAACGCACCTGAAGTTTCAATAACTGATGCACCTTAAGCACACAAACCACGCATCTTAAGAAGGAAAACCACACACCTAAACCTTTAGATCGACACACTTAAGTTTTCAACACCTAACGCACCTTAAGCCACACAATACAAAAACGACTTACTTTAAGCACAAAACACACCTTAAATTTGACCTAGATGCAAAAAGATCAAATTGCCACCATGCGTTTTTTTAATCAATGTTAATCATGAACGTCAATTTATGCAGGATCAATGGCTCAAATTTAACTGGAACACATTTCTAATATAAATGGGTTGTTGGGTGTCGGTCGGGTCAAGTCGAGTTTAGACCTTGCTCGATTCGATACATGGCTTCTGTGGCTTACCATGGAGAGTGTGGTTAAATGGTTAATGTCCACTTACTTACACACACACACACACACACACATAGAATTCATGCAATATTATGTCGACGTCTCATGTAATTTTAAGAGAAAAATTACACTTTTCGTCCCTAAGTTATAGGGTAATTGTATTATGAATTATATTACCATATTTTAATGTACAATTGTAGTACGAATAGAAATTGTATTACCATATTTTACAATATTACGCAAACCTTAATAGTATAGTAGTGTTTTGGGTGGGAAGTTAATTAAAATGGGGATTTATTTTTTATTAATAGTATAGATTACGTTGCAAGGAATTATATGTACGGTTTTATTACGATTAGTAATGTTAATCTAGAATTGTATTACGAATAGGAAAGTAGGAAAGAATATATTGTATTAGGAGTCGTATTATTATATTTTAATGTATAATAGTAGTACAATAGGAATTGTATTACCATATTTTTTTTACAATATTACGCAAACCTTAATAGTTTAGTAGTGTTTTGAGCGGGAAACTAAAACGGAGGATTTTGTTTTTATTAATAGTATAGATATAGATATATGTTAGTAATTTTAATCTAAAATTATATTAGGAATAGGAAAGTATGAAAGAATATGTTGTATTAGGAATTGTATTACCATATTTTAATGTACAATTGTTACGAATATAAATTGTATTATCATAATAGTATAGAAGTATTTTGGGCGGAAAGTTAAAATGGATAATTTTGTTTTTATTAATAGTATAGACATAGATTACACAAACCTTAATTGTATATGAGTGTTTTGGGCGAGAATTTAAAATTGACAATTTTATTTTTATTAATAGTATAAATAGATAGATTAGCATGAATTCCTTGATTCTATAATTCCTTAAATCCTTAATTAGTATAACATTAAAAGGATGGAAAATTGTGTAATAGGAAAAGTATAAAAAACAGTTTTATAAATAAAAGGAGAGAAAATGGCTTATCAGTATACTATACTAACACTAACAAAGTAATCAAAATCCCAACCAAATTCAGTAGCCAACAACCAAAATATTTTGGACACCTGGTTTAAGCATAACATTAGAATTATAATTAGAATAAAAAACTTACTAAAATTCATTTTTCTCCTAATCTTAAAAAGTTGAAAATTTTTAAATTTGTTAGAAAAGAATTATTTTTAACGAAATTACAATTCTGAGACTCCAAATAATTTGCAACTCAATGAACTGTGAGAAGAAAAGTTACCACTATTATCTTAATTACCATGAATTCCTTGATTCTTTAATTCCTTAAATCCTTAATTAATATTAATATAATATTAAAAGCAGTGTTATAAAAGGATAAAATTAGCATAAAAGTTACATCATATCATATATACGGGTGCATAATAATAAAAGGGTATACAACTATCATACCATGAACTCAAAAAAAAAATAATTAGGTCCCTGAAGAACACAAAATGGTGCAATTGAACCATAAATGACCTATCTATATGTTAGTTTGCTGACATAGAGATTATCATATTAAAAAATAATTTTTTATTTATTTTAATATTTTAAAGAAAAACATGATTACTACTTTGTCTTCTAGTTACGGGAGACAAAGAGACGTCTTCGTCTCCATGCCGGAGATGAAGAGCTCTTCGTCCCCCGCCGAAGACAAAGAAGGTTCTTCGTTCCCGGTGGGAGACAAAGAATGTTCTTCGTCCCCCGGCTAGAGACGAAGGGACCTCTTCGTCTCCAAGCTGCCTTCGTCTCTAGCAGCCTTGAGACAAAGAGGTAATCTCTTCTTTAAAAAAAATTGTTATTTAAAATTATTAAAATAAAATTTAAAATTATTTTTAAATATGATAACCTTCACTCAAACTAACATGTAATCATATCACTTTTGGCTTAATTGCATCATTTTGCGTTATTTAGAGACCAATTGCATTTTTTTTTTTACTTCAGTAGCCTAATTGTATTTTTGTGTGTTATTCAATGTCTTATTTAACCCTTATTCCTATATTTATTTATTTATAGATAAACATTTTATAATTTACATTATATATAATACATTACATTTATTAAAGTATATTTATAAATTCTTTAATAATAATTTAATAAAATCTTTTCAAACGAGTTTCAAATGTAAAAGCATTTTCAAAATAAGGGAACAATACTCCCAAGAATTTCCATACAACATATCTATCAACACGATAAAATCAAAAAATATATATATTTTCATAAGATAAACTCAACTTTGATTGAATAAAATGAATTTCATCATTCAGTCCATCTGAGATGCACACTTTGCCTAGAGTTAATTAATTACAACTGCTACATCTAAATTTACAAGAATGCTAGATAGATTCAAGAAACCTCCATGTACTATGTGAAGCAGGAGCAAAGTTACACTCCTTATGTAATGTAAGAAGAAAACAAAAACAAAAAATGTATACATTAGAATCAAGAAGATTCACAACTAACAGTTTCCAATTCTTCATCATCTGATGAGTCGGCAAAAGTGTCGAAAAAAGCATCGAGGTACCATGGGCATTTTTCATTCCAATCGCCCCTGGTGGCACAGGCTCGCCATTTTTGGTCTGCAATCATATCAGTGCATAGTCCCCAAGCCTGCATCTCTTCCTCAGAATGATGGACTGCGAGACTATAATCTCCACCGCTTCCAAGCTGCATTATGCGAAACTCACAATTTTCCAAGTTATTCAAGCGCTCAAATTGCTCCACTGTCCATTTAAACCATTTCATAAGGAAGACACGTATAGCCAGCCCGTGGGATACAATTATGAGATTCAAATCATCACCCGGGTCACTGTGGAGTCTGTTCATATCTATGTCTCTCCACAGAGATTCTAGGAAACCTGCATGTTGCAAGTTAATTCTTTTAAAAAGAGACATTATATTACCTAGAAAAATACTTAACATATAACACCATTTGAAACATAGGTGCACAGCTGAATTCATGAAATCTGCACATAATAGTTGTCATCAGCATTTTGGTTCATTAAGATTGATTGAAAACACAAATTCCAGAAGATCAGAGGTGGCATATCAGACCATCAAATTCTAATCATATTTTTTAAACTTATGAAAAGTCTTGCGTAGACATCGTTCATTAGGTTAGAGCCTCTAATTAACTTTACTATCTCATTAGCATTACTGCCAAAACTAGACTCTGACTTCTCTTTCAAAACACAACTTCATCGAAACAATTTTTGAATCAACACATTTAACATTTTCTTTCACGCGTTTGGCTCACTAGAAACTCTCATAAAATCAACTTAGTTTCAAAATGAAATCCATAACATGAAAAGATAGCTATCATGTTACTAAGAGCTACATAATACCATAGAAGAAACTGGTCCATGTTAACAAAGATGACTAAAAATTTGCACTCCAAATATACAAAAGTCACATTCTACTAGCTCACTAAAACTTATTAAGCTATAATGGTTCTCCAAATTAGGGAAACTATTCATTAACTGCTGCTTAGCAGAACAATTAAGCCAAATTTGTATGTATTCCTAGTCAAGAAAAGGATCAATTTTCTTCCTTTCAACCTCTAGAAATATGAAGTTGGAATCTTAAGTCAGTGTCTCTCCTTCCACAGCCAGTGAAAACTGAAAAGTTCAGAATTCTGTATCACGAGTTATACAGAGGTGTTGCACAGTGTGTGTGTGTGTCTGAAAGAGAGAGAGATGACTTTGATGAAAATAGGGACAAGTAAGCTGTTGATGTTACCCAGATCACCTTGTGTACTTCAACAAAACCAAAAGAACAGATTAAGGCACATTATGATGTGATCCGCTAATTCTCCTCAGCATCTAAGAGTCTAAGACTCATATACACAACATTAAGAGGATTAATGTATAACATAGCCAGGTACATTAATATTTTGTCATATTGTGATGTCACACTATGTTTTCTGAATGACACAGAATGCATGTTTTGCTCTATTAGTAAGTAAAAATCATGAAACTTGCATAGTCATCTTTATATTTAACTATAGATCTACAGGAATCTGAATTTGAAACAAACAGATATAAACAAATACATAATAGAGAGTGAATACGAAGATCAAGATATTCAGCTTCAGACCTGACAAAGAAGGTGCATGCCTAAAGAATAACTATTTTATCATTTTCTTATGTAAAAAGTACCAGGCTAACAGCATGGCAGCATGCACCTACTGCCCAAAATATAGTTCATCATGCCAACTACTTAAAGCATTAAACAGAAATATAACATCATGAATATTACTATCCAAGTAAAGAGGCCTATAATTATATAGATCATCATCCAGAAGAATTCTTTAGATCATGCTTTATTGGGTAATTGATGACAGTGGAAACTAAGAGAGAGGTTACAAGTGATAATTGAGAATGGAAGACAAAGAACTAAGTTCATTTTGGAAGGTCCACCCTTGCTAAACAATTCAAAGTTTCATTTAACAAAATTGGAAGTTTTGTTTAACAACTTTGAAAGCACAATCAGAAATGAGAATCTTAGGGTAGCATATCAGAATATCTGAAAGAAGTTGAATATCAAAATCTGTCTCTTTTTTAAAGGAAATCTACTTGAGAGCAACTGAGCAAGTTTCCTTTTGTTAACAAGGTGCAGAACTGTGGATTCTGTAAACTAGCATCATGAAACTGCACATTCTCGGGTGCAAAACAAGCATAGAGCAGTAAATAATTAAACAGGGAAACAAATCAAGATGTAATGCTGCAATCATAGTTATATAGAAGAGGTCCAACTTTATGAAGAAAATTTCTCATAGTGAAAAAAAATTAGACATTCCTCCCGTTTTCTCCTTTTCCCACTTTTCATCTGATCAAACTTGTACATAATCAAACTTCTCTTAGTACACAAAGGCGATTATAGTTATCTGCATGGCAGAGTCCTCTCCAAATTCTAAAACCAGATCATTCCAAAATATTTCCTAAACGGAATTTTCAAGTTTCAACTAAAAGCAGATGGGAACAGTTGCAACATTCAAATGAAAATTAGCCAAATATATGTGAATAACAAAGATTCTACGTATAAATTAGCACGTCAATCTATTTATCCCATTCTCATTTTAAAAATAAAATAAAATAAAATAAAAATGTAAACGAAAGAGAACTTACTCGAAACCCGATCAAAAACGTCTGCTGCCGATTCGCCTTCAGGGAACCGGAAGAAAAACCGGCCAAACTTCTCCCGCGTTTCCTTGATAACCTTCATCCGCTCAGCGACCTGGAAGTTGCCGAAATCCTGCTCCCGGATCCGGCATTCCTCCCTTACCCCGATCACCCGTTTCCGGGGGAAGGCACGGCCGATCTCGCGGAGCGTGGTGCGGGTGCGCTCGTAAGGGGAGACATAGAAGTAGACCTTCCAGGTGTGAGAGGCGCCTTGGTCGGAAATCACGTCCCTAATGCGCGTCCCGGCGAGCTCGGCCTGATCGAATCCCTGCGAGGTGAGCGGGATCTTGTGATCGGGGATCACGGTGTAGGCGGCGTCGTCCTTATTACCTTGGCTCTCGCCGTGGCGCACTAATATGATGCGTTTGGGAAGATGCTTGTGGTGGTGATGATGATGATGAAGATGATGATTGCCGTTGATGTTGTTGCTACAACTACTACTGCAATTGCTGTTTATCATACTTGATTATAATTATATATATTATGCAAACAGGATGGATCAATGCTTAGGGTTTCGGATATGGAAGAATGAATGGATAAATTAAATGCGTAATTGGGCAAGAAAAAATGGGGGATTTGATCATGAAGGAAAACGGTTTGTGTTGTTCTGCAATTCAAATTTATATATATAATAATATATAATAATGTGTTTGAAAAAGTAGTTATTTCTTGTTGTGTTTGTTGTTCATGGAAATATGGAACAACTTCTTCTTTAATCTGGGAATCGCTTTCCAGCAAATTAGCAAATATTTGACTTTCTTCTGCGCTATAACCCTACTTTTATGCTTTCCGAATTACTCCGAACTTATTTCGCATTACATTGCAAATTTATTATACCTATGTTTATAATGTTATTCCATACCAAAATTATATTATAATTATCTATATCTATAGTATTAATAAAATCAAAATCCTTCATTTTTAACTTCCCACACAATTTCTATTCGTACACAATTGCATATTAAAATATGGTTATACAATTTCTAATACAAATATACAATATATTCGTTTCTACTTTTCTATTCGTAATACAATTCTAGATTAAAATTATTAAATGTAATAATATATATATATATATATATATATATATATATATATATATATATATATACATACACTTCCTGCAACGTAATATTGTAAAAAATATGGTGACATGTGAAGACAAAAGGCATATTAACAAAAATTAAATAAGCATATAGCATAGCATTTTAATTTTTTCCAAATGCTTAGTTAAATAAAATTAAAAAAAACATTAATTAAAAGTGGTTATAATAAAGTTGTTATAGTTTTAAATTGTAACATAAACGTTATTTGGACTACTCTTACTATTAACGTTTTGATTTTTTTTAGTATTTATAAAAATAGCTTTAATGTTTTAGCAATAACAATGTAAAAATGGATAATGACAAAAATGATGAAAAGCTAATGGATAGTAATGAAGCAATGATGAGACTAAAATTATCCCTATTTGAAAAATAAAACTTAAATATTTTATTGTTACAGAGAAAAATCTCCTAAAATTATTATATTAAATATTTTGGATGCCAAGTAAGCATACCTACTAAAACAAATAAAAATGTCTAATAGTATATTTTTTGTCTAATTGTACTTTTTTTTCTAAATTCAAGAATATCTTTAAAACTTTTTAAATTTAAGGATTCAATTATATTTTACTAAAAATTTTGAAAGCTTACATGTATTTCATAATTAAAAATGATTGTGATTTTATATGATCACTTGTTGATATATCATTACTTCATTTGTAGGGTGGAATGATGAATTAGCAATGTGTTTAATTTACTATATCACTTTGCGGCTGGAGTGCCCAAGGTTGGAAGTAATGATGTAGATAATATGATGTCTACATATTTTCTTCAAATCGAAGATATAGTGACACTTCAAATATAAAAGGTTCCCATGTCTCACAGTAAAGGTGGTTTACTTGAATGCTTTTATTGCTACTACTCATCAAATCATTAAGAAAACATATAATATCAATGTATAAAACAAACAGAAAGACTAACCACATTTTAGGTCATGTTTGAAAGATATAATTCACTAAAAAAAAAAACACACACCCTTTACATCTAAGCAATATTCTTCCTTAACCCTATTACAAACTAAAGCAATATTCTTCCTTAACCCTATTACAAACTAAATTACTCGCATTACAATAACGCATAGATTTTAGTATAAATGCTATAGCTACTTTCTCAACTTACTAAAGCACAAAAAGTCAACGTTGACTCCACTCAGGCTCGAACCCACTCTCATCATCCATGTAAAAGTGTTTTCAGGGACACCGAGATCCACTAGACCACAAGGTCTTTGGCAAATTTGAACTATACATTTAATTAACTATGAGCTTTCAATTGTTTAGTGAGCATCATTTTTTCACAATTCACACAAACAACATAATGAGAAAACTCACATAATCAACGATTCTAAGTGGCGGAAACAAGCAAAAGACCACAGATCAAGGTTAGAGCCAAAAATTAAATTTCATTATATACTATTTCGCTCATTATTTTCGTTATTATCTATATACTTTAGAACCTAGACTTGGTTTTCTCATACTGAGAAATCCAATTTTGAATTTTTCAGTTTGAGAAATCATGGTTTCTCAAATTGAGAAACACATACATGGATTAAATTGATTGAGAGACAATACAATTTCAGAAAGATTAGGGTTTCTCAAATTGAGACACCCAGACCTTAAATTCGTCTCTAGACGACGGAGACTAGGAGACGGGAAGCTCACAGCTAGCGACAGCCGAGTAGGCGATTGCCGAAGAGAAAGTGGGTGTCAGTTGAAGCCGGTGAGTAGACGGTTGCTTTCTTCGTTCATCAGGTCTACTGTGAAGTGCGCGGTGACGACGTAATTTATACTCTCCAGCTTGAAGGGAGTGTTGAAACCCTATGCCCTTTTAGGAATGGACCCATTAGGTTAATAGTTTATTCATGTATAAATCTATATGGTTCTTTACACTGAATACAATGAATCCCTTTATTCTTCACTGAATACAATGAATCTCTTTATTCTTCACAAAATACAATCCAAGACCATGGCAGCTTCTTGTCCTGAAGAATGTCTGTGAATGAAATTATATTCAAGCCCAAAATTACTACCAAAGTACATATTTGGTCACGTTCAACTTTCTAAAATTTAAGGAAATACACAGGACTGCTGCAATTACTAGCAAAGTTGAAATGTGAAGGGGAAACCTTAAATAAGGGGACAAAATTGAGATTTATTACCATAAGAAATACACAGTGAAAATTGATGATCTATCTCTCAATGTTATTTCAACTATGAGATGTTGTCATAATCATTTTCAAAGACAGCCCCTGATTATGTTTTGATTCTACCACAGAGACGCCAGCATGCCCCCTTGTGGAAGAGAGATTTCTCAAAAACCCATATATCTCGAACTATTACCTACATAAATACAGGAAATCTCAAGATATCAGAGGAAATAATTGTATGTGGCAATTGCAATAACTTCTCCTAAGTGTATAGTTGGGAAAATTGTAATATGCTGCCTACAAACATGTCAAATTTTGGTTCCATGGTGCTTGTTATCTATTGGACAGAAATAAAATGTTTCACAAAACAAAATTATGAGAATACAGTGCTGGGTGGACGAGGGAGAGGGAGGAGAGTGAGGGGTGTAACGCAATGCCTACATCATTACTGTATGTCTTCTTCCATCTTTCTGAACAAGGTTACCATTCTTTTCTCCTGATCTATATTATCTGGGTAGTAGAATAATTATTTTTTGCAATGTGTATGGAAAGAACTAGCACCTTAAATTGAAACTGTGCAAAAACTGGCAAGAAAAGTGCGAAATAATAGGTTGAGTTTCTACCTCTTTATTTTTATCTCCAGCAATAACAGCTCCATTTGAATTATATGCCTCAAATTTCTGCAAGATAACATATACTTGCTAAATGTCTTCAATGAAACAGAAATAGAAATTGCTTATTTTGACAACAAAAAGGAAGGCATGCAATTACAACTTGTCCCTTAGGTTCCTTTGTTAAACCTGGGTTTTGTCCCATTTCCTATGCTTGAAGGTTCCTTAGTTCCATTACCTCCAAATAAACCTGTTGTGGGATGTAGATGGTTGAATACTGTTGAAATTGGTCCTAATGGAAAGGTGGATAGGCCTAAAGCCAGACTTGTTGCTAAAGGTTATATACAAGTGTTTGGGATCGACTACACTGATATTTTTTCTCCTGGGGCAAAAATTGCTTTTGTACGTGCTTTTCTATCCAAGGCTGCCATTCATCAATGGCCCTTGTATCAATTGGATATTTAAAAAAAAAAAAAAAAATTGCTTGTGGGAAGCCTTCTATACCTTGCAATCACCCACCAATATATCTCATATGCAGTAAGTGCTGTTAGTCAGTTCTTACAATTCCCATGTGAAGGCCATTGGGAAGCAGTTGTCAGGATTTTAAGGAACATAAAAAAGGCTCCAGGTATCGTTTGTAATATGAAAACTAAAGGCGCACAGAAATATTGGGTACTTATCCTAGGGATCAGAGATCTACTTCATGATATTGTATCCTCTTTGGTGGGAATTTAGTATCATGGAAAAGTAAAAAGCAGGAGGTGGTTGCTCATCCTCAAGCACTGAGGCCAAGTACCATAAAATGGATATTGCCTCTTCGTACATGTGAGCTCATCTGGTTTAAACATCTCCTATCAGAAACTTTTGCAAACTGGGACCCATGAAGTTGGTGTGTGACAATCAAGCAGCCATACGCATTGCAACCAACCAAGTTTTCCATTGAACTAAACATGTAGAGGTAGATTGTCATTTCATTCGTGAGAAGATCAGCTCCAGAGACATTGTTAGTACATGTCTACATCTGTTGGCTCTAATGGCAGATGTGCTAACTAAGTCACTCAGGTCTGAGAATTGAATATATTTCTAACAAGCTGGGAGCTTATGATATACATGCTCCAGCTCGAGTGGGAGTGTTGAATATCATGCATTTTGTCCCTTAGTTTCTTTTGTTACCTGGGCTGTCTTTTCATTTCCTATGCTAGATGTATGTATTTATATGGGTGTTCTCCTTTTGTTAAACAATGAGATATGAACTAAAAAGGTCCTTTTAATTCAACTTAACCAAGCAAGCAAAAAAATGCAAACACATCACTTTTTGAAACAGAAAATAGGACCCTGCTGTAGTTAGTTTACCTGTTTAGTTACAATCTCAAGCGTCAATTGTATGAAGAGTTTACTGAGGTCATCCCGATCAACACCAATCTGTGAACACATAACTTTTTACAATGATTTCCACATCCACATTAACAAATAAAACCATGTGCTTGGTCAACACAGAAAAAACTTGGAAAACAAAGTGCAGGAAAATATAGATATAAAATTCTATTTTATGAAGCATAAAAAATGGCAATGCCAACAACTGAAGAAAAGTTAATAATCAGAAAATAAATTAAACATTAGAAACATCTTAAAGGTTCCTTTTTTTTTGAGCCACCATAAGCACAGATCAATTAGGGTTCTCCACAACCCTTGAGGGTGACACAAACCCACAAACTATCTGTTGTGATAATGTTTTTCCAACTAAATAAAAGCATCATTGTCACCTTCCCAAGAATCATAATGACCATTGACCAATGCATTCCTTTCATTTGGTTCTCCTTTTGTTTATTCAGCCCCCCCCCAAAAGAAAAAAAAAAAAAATTAACACATCTTACTGTTCATCTGTACTCTCTTTGTAGTACATTCTAAGATAGCGAAGGGCCACCATTTACAAAAACATAAAGAATTAAAATTTATTACTATCTTATGAAATCAAGACTTACCATACGAGCTCGCAGAGTTCGTATTTTGACAACTGGTTCAACAAGCTCCCAGTAAACATGCCTCCATACTGATTCTCTCTGCCTGATCTCATTCTTGAGAGCCTGTCTTAAAAAAACAAAAAATGACAAATGGCAGGGATTAATGTCCCTTTCGAAGCAAATGTGGATACACAAATACTGCAGCAGCAAAAGGCAACAATTATTACAAAGTAGTAGCCTAACAAAAGGAGAAAGTACCCACAGAGTACATCTTCTCTGTGACTGATTTTCTCAGTGGTGCTTTATCTCCATTTGCTATATGAGTGTTTATCTGAGTAGGAGAAAGCAAAAAATATATTAGCTGGAAAGAAGAAAATTATAATATTATATATGAAATTAGCAAAGAATTTCTCTTTTTTTTTTTTTTTTTGATTTGAGGTGAGAATAAAATCTAAGTAGAGAAGCCAATAGTCCATAAAAAGTATGATTGCACAGCAAATACTACAGGACAAAATCTCACCTCTTTGTACAAAACAAGTGCTTCTTCATAGAATTTCTGTTTTGAATACCCAGTTTTGCGCAGTTTAGCAATTGCATACGCACTTTTGAGCTGAAAGTAAATATTCACAATGTGACAGAAATGTATTGTAATCTAGCAAAGGAACCATACAAAACAACTGCATGTGCTAGCAAACATATAACAATATGACTGACCAAGTTCCAAAGACTAAGGAAAGCCATAGCATAAAGATGAAGGTTGTGAAAGATAGCAAGAGACAGTAAGTGTAACAAAGATCTATGGACTATGAATCTATCTATGAAGCTCTTTCATAGAACAATTCATGAAAATGCCACCAAAAAGACCAATGCAATAGATGAATAAACAAGAAGAAATAATTACCTCTGAAGTGATTTCTTCTTTTATTCTTCTCCAACCAGTTCTTGTGAACCATCTGATAATGAGCATGGTAAGAAAGTGAGTTACATACCTTGCATGCATACATTTAAAATATGCTTTATATAGCATCCATCCAGACCACAGATGATTGTTTCAATTATAAGTCATATTTTAAAAATTAAAAGCAAAAATAGCACCAGATTGCCATCAGCCTTATTTCATGGCCAACATAGATTCTCATA